>CAIGRB010006248.1:3820-26263 GCA_903798255.1 Fraxinus quadrangulata | reverse complement strand
CATTTAAGTGTGTTAAACTGGCCAATATTACTTTTTATTGGGTTAGCTCAAAATTTATTATCTCTTAAAATAACTATAAGTCCGGAAGTTTTAATTTTACCAATTGATAAAATCAATTGAACTTCTTAAACTAAGTTTGGATATGGCAAATTCAAAAAAAAAAAAAAAAATCATAAATATCTGGTAGTTCTTAAATATTGGAGCAAGTGCTCATTGGCTATTATCTCTATATTTTTAAAGTATAAAAAGATTATATATAAACGTGTAATTTAAAAAAAATTAAATGATTTTTTCATGTCATACTTTTTTGGATTTAAAACATTTGGTCAAACTTATTAACTTTGTTTAGTTTTTTGATTGTTATGGAATATTTTTGTTTCTAGAATCTTCATTTGCAAGATCAGGTCTTGAAAATTTTGAGACCCTAAGCAATAATTTTTTTACGAGGCCCTGAGCAATAATTTTGTAGCAAAATAAATAATTTCTGAAAATTTGATATATTTGGGTAGCATAATATTTCATTGATGGATAAAATATTGTCAAATGTAAATAAAAATTTTCAGGAATTATTAATTGGTAAAACTCGAGAAAGGTGTCATTTAACTAATTCTAGTAAGTTTAATGACTAAAATAAAAATCTAGGGAATAAAGTGAAATAAGTTTTGACATCAATAATGAATTTAAGCCAAATGTGTATTTATTGGAGGATTGAAAATTACCTATAGATATTGGGCTTATTCTAATCTTGAATTAAATGGAACATTATAGACTGGACTAAATGTTAATTTAAATCAACCAAATTCGAGTTATAACCCATTAAAATAAACTATTTTGATCATTTAAGTTTTTAAAATAGACCATATTGCCATAGCAATAATGAGCTCATTTGATAGTTATAATTAATCGTGTATATTAAGCTCGAAAAAAAGTGATTTTGGATAAGTTCGAACAAAGTTAGAATTGATCAAAAAATTATAGTCAAATAATTTTTTTTTAGTAATCTATTGGTCAATAATTAGTAATCTATTGGCCTATCTAATATGTGCTTCCCCCCCTTTTAAAGGCCCTTTTAATTGTGGACATCCTAGGCCTTTGCATAGTTGGCTTGGGCATAGGGACGGCCATGTGCAAGAGCAGTACAATTTATGAATTTGTTGTTCTTTAGAAATAAAGCACAAAAGTGAAAATACTCGTCTAACTTTCCTTGGTGTTTGTGGTCTATAAGATGTTATGTACATGTTGCACAACCATAAGTACAGACATTTTCCAAGAAAAAGAGAACGGTTAATGAACATATATACAAGTAGAAACAGGTGTATAAAATCCATCGCATATATACAAGTAGAAACAGGTGTATAAAATCCATCGCTCAGATGTACATACGTGAAGATGTACCTCCACCCATTTTAGACGATGAATCGCAGCCTTCCAAGAAACCTAGGTCTCATGGAGGCTGGATTAATGACGATGATGGCAAGGAAGAGTAGTGGCATGGATTTTTAGTAGATTTTATTAGGTTTAGATCATGTTGATGTCGAGTAAGATTTAATTTTTGCTTTTTATCTAATTAGCACCAGACTTTCTTTTGTAGATTGTATTTCTCATAAAAGATTTAGCAATAATAAAATATGTTATTTCCTAATTTTGGTTTCCCATTTTATTGTGCAATGTGTGGTTATTGTAACATTTCCTAAATATTACAAACCTATTCCATTTTTGTATGAAGGAAAATGGCACCTATATTACACGCGAGAGCAATTAAAGACCTTCAACAAGCAGTGGAAGAAATGAGACGTGTCCTAATGGCACAAACTACTCCAATAGCACCAACGGCTCCAACAGGACGAGATGTACCGACAATGCCACCCGTCACAACACAAAATGCCCATATACCGCCCACTACTCCAGTACTAACCACTGGTCCAACTATGCCAAACAATGAGCAGTTCCGCCAATGTCGCCCCCTAGTTTCGATGGTGACAATGATGCTTTGGCAGCAAAGGAATGGCTCCGCACAATTGAGAAGATCTCTCGACACATAGCTTGTCCAGAAAATCAGAGGGTGCTATGTACAGAATTCATGTTGGTTAGATAAGCAAACTATTGGTGGGAATCTTCATCACGTATACGGACAGAGGAAGAACAACATAATATGACATGGACCCAATTCAAGATGGAGTTGACTAAAAAATATTCTCTGCAAGCCCTTCGCGACCATAAGGAGACAGAATTTTGATAACTACTACATGAGATAGGGACATCACTAATTATTAGAGAGAGTTTGAGGAATTATCACGTTATGTTCCATATATTGTGAATACGGAGCTCATGAAAGTAAAATACTCACGAGATCGGGCAGATAGTGAGTTCGCATGAACTCACCACTTATTGAGAAATTGTAAAGAAGGCCAAAATTGTATCGTTCTCGAGTTACAAACTTCAAAGTTAGGGACTGCAAAATGATATTGGAAAAAGGAAGTGGCATAATCAGGGTAAAGATAAGAGCTCTGGATAGCTTAAGAAGCAGAATAACAAGCTTTATAACAAACAATCAGACAATCATTTTCCTCTGTGTCCTAAGTGCAAGAAATCTCATAGGGATGAATGTTTGTTTGGCAAGAATGTTTGTTACGAGTATGGCCAGTCGACCACTATGCTTCTGGATGTTGGGCAACATCAAGTAAGGATGCTGAACAAGTGAAAAAAGAGAAGATGAGATTTTTTGCCATGACACGTGATGAGGCCACCCAGGATTTTACAGGTATTTTATCTATTTGTAGTATTACTATTTACGTTTTTATTAATTCTGGTACGATGCATTTGTTTATATCTGCAGCATGCCTAGCCAAGATTAATGTTTCATGTGAGAAAACTAGCAGTATACTATAAGTCACCCGGATGAATCATTGATACAAATAAGATTGCCAAGGCGGTACAAATAGATTTTGATGAGCTAATCCTTGAGGCAGATTTACATGTCATAAATTAAAGAATTTTGACATTATTTTGGGTATGGACTAGTTAGGTAGCAATAGAGCTACAATTTTATGTTTCGAGAAGAAGGTGATCTTCAGAAGACCCGGAGATGAAAAGTTTAGGTTTTATGGTTCAAAGATTAAGGCACTCCCCCTCCTTATCTCGAATATGCAGGCATGGAGGTTATTCAGGAAGAAAACTTGTCGAGGATATCTTGTTAGTCTTGCTAGTATACCATCAGAAGAGTTAACATTGGATAAAGTGCCTGTTGTGCACGAAGACATCGACGCATTTCCTGATAAACTACTGGGTAGTGAAATTATTAGACAAGTGAAGTTTAAAACAGATTTGATACTTGTAGTTGCATCGGTGTCTGAGGTTCCATATTGGATGGCACCAAAAGAACTACATGAGTTAAAGATACAATTGGAGAAACTTCTAAATAAAGGTTTTATCAGGCCAAGGGTGTCTCCATGGGGAATTCCAGTACTTTTTGTGAAGAAGAATGATGAAGCAATGAGAATGTGTATTAACTATCGAGAGTTGAACAAGCAGACTATCAAGAATAAGTATTCTTTCCCATGAATTGATGATTTATTTAATCAACTGAATGGTGCAACCGTATTTTCAAAAATTGATTTGAGGTCAAGCTACCATAAACTAAATATCAAGCTAAGTGATATACCTAAGACAGTATTTAGAACTCAATATGGACATTATGAGTTTACAGTTATGCCATTATGAGTTTACAATTTTGGGAAGTTTACGTAAAGAAATTTTTTACTCCAAATACGAATTTTGCCTAGATCGAATATGATTTTTGGGGATAGAATGTGACAGCCAAAGGTATAGAGGTAGATCCGAGTAAGGTTGAAGTTGTTACTAACTAGCAAAGACTTGTGAATGTTGAAGACGTGAGGAGCTTTCTAGGTTTGGATGGATACTATCGCGATTTCTACAAGGCTTCTATAAGATAGCGAGTCCCTTGACACAACTAACTCGAAAGGGTGTGAGGTTTGTATGGTCCAAAAAGTGTAAACAGAGCTTTTAAGAATTGAATGATAGATTAGTATTTGCTCCAGTGTTAGCAATTTTAGAGGAATCGGTGGGATTTGTTATCTACAGTGACGTATCAAATCTAGGTTTGGGTTGTGTTTTGATGCAACGTGGAAGGGTCATAGCCTATGCATCAAACGACTTGAGTATTTCAATATGAGTAGGAGTTATAAGCTAGTTAGAATCCAATCTTATTGGAGTTCGATAAGTTTGAAGATGGAAGTAGAGTCGTACTAGAGTATTTCTTTTGAGATAGAGAAGGAGACAAATGTAAAAACTTGAGATGACGTGGAATCATCACGTGTAGTAATTAAGCCCGATGAGGGAACTCAAGGAGGATAACTTGGGAAAACTCCCAAGATGATCAAAAACAACCTTGGGGAATTGTTGTTCGGGGTTAATCAAAGAATGACCATATCATTGGCCCCTGTGCATCCATGTTCAGAACTTGAGGATGTTGCTTAGAATGCTTGAGGTTCGAAAATAAGATGAAGATTGCCTGGGTCGAGTGTTGATTGCTTAAGGTCGAGTGAAGAATGTGCTGATAGGCTCTTGAGAACAAAGATCTAGGAAAGAAAGCTTCGGGCTTATAAGATCGATCATTTTACTTGATGATTTTTAGGACTAATTTTTCATTGAATGTATGAAGTATTTGCAATGATGCTTGCACGGGGCAAGACTTTGAGTGCTTGCTCATGTGCAAGGCTTTGAAGTACTTACTCATGAGCAAGGCTTTGATATGCTTGTGCGCGGACAAGGCTTTGAGGTACTTGTACGAGGCAAGACTTTGAGTGCTTACTCGGGACAAAACTTTGAGCACTTGCGCCTTTGAGGTGCTTACTCGGGGCAAGACTTTGAATACTTGCTCATGGGCAAGGCTTTGAATACTTGCATGGGGCAAGGTTTTGAGGTGCTTGTTCATGGACAAGGCTTTAACTTCTGATAATAAGAAATTCATGAGCTAAGTCCTGCCTTTAATAATAAGAAAACAACGAGCAAGGGCCTGCCTTCAAAAATAAGATAACTATGAGCTAAAGCTCTCCTTCTATAATAAGAAAGCCAAAGCTAAGGTTTGCCTTCAATAATGAGAAAACCACGAACTAGGGCTCGCCTTCATTAATTAAAAAAAAAAACCAAGAGCTAGGGCCCACCTTCAAAAATAAGAGAATTATGAGCTAAAGCTCTCATTCGATTATAAGAAAGCCAGAGCTAAGGCTCGCCTTTCATAATGAGAAAACGGGCTTGCTTTCAAGAATAAGAAAACCACGAGCTAAAGCTTACCTTCAATAATGAGAAAAACATGAGCTAGGGCTCACCTTCAATAATAAGAAAATCACAAACTAGGGCTCGCTTTCAAAAAAGAGAAAATCATGAGCTAGCCCCAAGGTGCAACGACTTATGAGCCCACCGGTCCTTCAATTTTACCAATGTCGGTTGGGCATTCGGTCTAGCACTTTGCGTGCATATTGTGATACTTACTTTTAGTAGCATTTGTAAACCTCAAGACTTAAAATTTTTTAACCTCCAGTAAGGCAATTTGCAGCAGTTCACAGTATTATTTTATGGTGTTATCCTCAAAAATAAATTCAACAATTTCTTCAACAAATAGAGACACTCGATGAACCAGTGGCAAAAAGAATAGAAACCACAACAATCCATTACATGATCCAACAGGAAGCGAACCAACACTTATTTTACTCCAGTGTTGAGCAAGGCATTCTATTGAACAGGCTTTGTGCGACCATTTTCGATATCGATATTGTGGCAATTTTGCAAACTACTACTTCACCCTACAAACCGACACAACTTTTGAAACCACCCAGATTCTGACTTGTCGAGTCAGTGAAAATCGATCAATTTCACTGTAAGTTCAACTTGTATATTATTGAGCCGATCATAATTGATGTCCTGTAAACAACGAGATCACATATAACAAACTGGTATCGCTAAGTAAATTAGCATATTCATTAGATCAGCAGGCTTTGTAAGACTTTCACAAAAATGTAAGCAATTATCAAGCAGATTGTATATTATAATAGTTTAGCTAAAATTTTACCAAGAAAGTTTAATTTTTAAAGTTCAATTGTGCTTGGAGCCTGCTCCAAATAATAACAGAACTATCAATTACCTTATGAACTTGAAAAAAAACTTCTCGAATTCATATATCATAATAGATCCATAAAATTTTGTTCACAAGTTATAGCAGATTGAATCCATAATCTCAATTTACCACATAAATCATCAGGTGTGGCAAGGATCGGTAACTCATATTTAGAGTTGATTAATTCTCAATCCAACGCCATTTATAGGTGATACACGGTTGCATAAATTTTAAATTCTAACATATGATCAGCACTATGCATAGATTAAGAGGGTTAAATTACACCCAATGTCTACAACGTAATATCATTTAACAAAAAACGTTGTATTAATTTTTGAAATCAATATGGCCGGATATTGTGTACTAGTTCAGAATTATTTCAAAAAGTTGATTACAAGGGAAAATTTCGAACAACACAATGTTGGTTATCATATAAATTTGGAATTTTTATTTATTTTTTGCATAAATTTTTCACTTGTAAAGAATTTTTTACATCCAGCATATCAACGTATTATCATTTTCAATGGTGATCCCTAACTTAGACATTTTAGTGAGTAAATGGTGTGTGAGTTTCATTTTTGAAAAATTTTAAAACCTTACAACCTGATTTCGCATCCACCTACGGACACATGCTTGCCTTGAATCCTGTATGCATATCAAGCTTAGCATTATCAGATCCTTCAACAACAATTTTATCATCGGCCACTTCCACAGGAACTACCGGTAGTTGACACCTGGGAGATGCCATCATCTTCTCCAGTTGCTCCTCCTAGAACAATTTTTTGTCGATTTTTCTAACTTCCTCTTCTCACAGCAGAATTAGGGCTTGCATATGTTTATTAGGTGAGCCTCCAAATCAACCAATTACCGCTTCTCCAAATTTTGATTCATCTTTTCCTGCAACTAATAATAGTAAATTACCAAGATTAGACCGAGTTTATGTTTAAATTAAATCATTCAATGAGATCAAATCGAGTGCGAATGTGATATTTAAATTTGATCTTATCTTCCAGGTTCAGTGATGAACAAAACATCAAGTCCGGTGAAAATTGACGTTGGCAGAAAAAACATCTAATTGATCATTCGTGTCATCATCCTCATATTTTTTAGAAATTATTTGATCGACTTCCCTCACGTGATTTCTCCGTGGTTAATCGCACTGATTCCCACAAACGGTCCCAATGATGCTACCAAAAATCGTCACATGTTGATTCTCAAGCAGGACAATTGAGGATGATCACGAACAAGACCTCATGTACCTAAAACAAAGGTGTCGCCCTGTGTTCTCGTCGCGCCTCCGATGCTTAAGATAGCAAAAGGGAAAATATAAGCGCAATGCTATAAATTGAATGTAAAAATATACCTGAATAATGAATTAAAACTTGTATTTATAGTTGTAAGTTGCACACACTTGATAAGATTATGATACTTGAAGTCTTATCTGTTTAAGAGATATAAAAGACTTGAGTATTTCAATATGAGTAGAAGTTATAAGCTAGTTAGAATTCAATCTTATTGGAATTGGATGAATTTGAAGATGGAAGTAGAATCGTATTAGAGTATGTCTTTTGAGATAGCGAATGGGACAAAGGAAAAACTTGAAGTGACGTGGAGTCATCACGTGCAGTAATTAAGCCCGACGAGGGAACTCGAAGAGGATACCTTGGGAAAACTCCCAAGATGATCGAAAACAACCTCGTGGCATTGTTGTTCGGGGTTAATCAAGGAATGACCATATCAAAAAGTGATGAGGCACTTATGTTTAAAGGCCGATTGTGTGTACCTAAAGATGAAGGACTAAGAAAGGAGATCATGGCTGAGGCTCATTCCGTTCCTTATGCAGCACACCAAGCTCAACAAAAATGTATAGAGACTTACGTAATACCTTTTGGTGGAGGAATAGGAAAGGAAGAATAACTTTTTTCGTGTTGAAGTGTATAGTTTGTGAACAGGTCAAAATAGAATATCAAAGGTCATCAGGGCTATTAAATCCTAGACATACTAGAATGGAAGTCGAAAAAGCTTTCAATGGATTTTGTAGTAGGTTCTCCTAGGTCGGCGAAAGGTCATGATGCCATTTATGTCATTGTAGACCGATTTACAAAATCTGCCGATTTTCTACCAATTTGTATGACTTTTAGTTTGGAACAGTTTGCACACTTATATGTCAGAGAAATCATTCGACTTTATGGTGTATCAACGTCCATTGTGTCGGACAGTCGAACGAACTATCCAAGTACTAGAAGATATGTTGAAATCATGTATACTAGACTTGGGTGGTAAATGGAAGAACCATTTGCCGTTGGTTGAGTTTGCATACAATAATAGTTTTCAAACTAATATCGATATGACATTGTACGAGGCATTGTACGGCTGAAGATGTCATTCGCCATATGTTGGGACGAGGTTCGCGATAAGAGGATTTTGAGTCCAGAACTTATTGAGAAGACTATGGAGGCTATCGATAAGATCAGAATGAGGATTAAGATAGCTCAAGATCACCAAAAGAGTTATGCAGATAAGATAAGATAAGAAACGAACTAGAATTTGAGGTTGGAGAGAAAATATTTCTCAAGGTTGCCCCGATAAAAGGGATACTACGATTTGGAATAAAAGGGAAGTTGAAATTGAAATTTATCGGCCCATTTGAGATTCTCGAGAAGGTTGGAAACATAGCACATCGTTTGGCATTGCCGCCTAAGCTATTGGTAATGCATTATGTATTTCACGTTTCTATGTTGAGAAAGTACATCCACTATCCAATTCACATGGTTAATATTCAATCGTTGGACGTGCAAAATGATATGACTTATGAAGAAGCACTTGTAATGGTTTTATAGAGGAAGGTACACATTTTGAGAAATCGAGAAGTGTCATTAGTCAAAGTTTAGTGGGGTAAACATGGGAGAGATGAGGCTACATGGAAGAGAGAAGCAGATCTTCTTAAACAAGTAAGTTGAATTTTGAGGACGAAATTATTTTAAATGGGGAGGATTGTAGCGAATGAAAATCAAATTTCGTTTATTTTATTTTTGTACATTTTTTTTAATAGAAAGATGTTGAGAGACTAATATGAAAACAAGTTTGATGTCAATATTTTTATTCGCTCCAATAATCAAGTATTCTTTCAGCAAGAATTTCCCATTTAATATTGGGCTCGTTTTGTTGCTAGTGTTAAATAACGCATTTTGGAATTGAGAAAAAATTATTTTCAAATAAGTTAGGCATAAGTTATTGTAGTTCAAATGGAGTCATATTTGGAAGCCACTGGATAAGTTGAATTTGATCATTTCTAGCCAATTCACGTAGTTTCACCGTTTGACCCGGGAACCATTTATTCATATCTTCAAATAAAAATAAAATCATGTTATTTTAATTCAATCTTTGTCCAATTCTCAGTCAATTAGTTTTTTATGATAGACTTCGAATGGTTCTGGGAACGACATAATCCTAGATTCTAGTTCACGTGAAGATTTCAATAAAATTAAGATGTTATTATATATTAATCAAAACTAATTTATGTTGTTGGATTGATAAGGATTAATAGGAGTCCTAAACCAATTGGACATCAAATTTTGATTAGTAGGACTTTAGTTTCCATTCTTAATAAAAGACTGGGTTAACCACAGCTTTCTATTCACGCCATTTAAGGCCAACTGATTCTTTTGTGTTAGTCATTTTGAATATTCAATTGCAAAGGAATTCAATTTAACATAGACACTTCTTCATCACCACGAGCTAAGGTATGATCCCTGCACTAAGTTGATCGTTGTATGAATTTAATTTTCATTCATTCATGTTATTCATTATGTTTGCTCATGAAGTAAGTGAAATGTCGTTAATGGTTCTTCTTAAATATCAATGTCATGGAGATTATATGTTTAACTGATAGTCGTAGATGTTCATCATAACTAAATTATATATTTAACTGATGATCGTAAAGGTTCATCGAAACTTTAAGAGATTATACGTTTAATTGATGGTCAAAGAAGCTCATCAGAGATAATTTGATCATCGATTTACTTATTTATGAAGACAATATGTAAGGATGCATGATTAAATGATTATTATGTTTGTATAGCATGTATAGCTTACTAAGTATTTTTTTGAGATGCTCACTCCTATTTAACCCTATCAGAGTAATCAGAGATCGTGCGGTGACTCGGCATGAATGGCACATTAAATTTTTAGAGAAACTTATTTTGAGATGCTCACTCCTATTTAACATTTTCAAAAAAATCAGAGATCGTGAGCTGGCCTGACATGAATGGCATATGAATTTTTTAGAGAAATTTATTTCTTATGTTTTAGATTGTCACTTTTATGTTTAATAATCATTGGGGTGTCTCATAAATTGTAGTTTAAAATCATGTTTTGAGACGGAAAATTTTAACGTTTAAACATGTATTTTAGTAAATTCCAGTATTCTGCCACTATTTTTAAAATTGTAATATGGTAGGTATATTTAGAATTTTGGCATTTTTTAATTAGAATATGATCTCTTGTGAGATATTTATCATATGTAATTGAAAACGGGTCGATCGGAGTCTCGTAAAATTTATTATAGCAATTTTAGTAAATTGTGATAATCAATTCGGGAAAAACAAACCAACTTGTTCAAATAAAAATTTTGTGCTTCAAACTTTTTATTTGAGATCCTGAATTTTTTTATGTAGTACTAACATGATCTTATATTTTCCTGTGAAATTTCATAAACTTTCGTCAAGGTTTACTAGGTCAAATAATTTTTACAAACTTACTGCGCAACTATAAAAAACTGTTTCAGCTTGCTGAAAAACAACTCATTCCAAATTATTTTGTTCCGTATTTTTTCTAAGTTCATGTATTAAAAAAAATATTATGATTATACAGTTTGATTAAATAATTTAAAAACTTTCTTTAATCTTGTATTCTGGACATTAACGTTAAAGAACTTGTGCTTGTAACGCGCTGGATTATTAGAATTTGAGGCATTACATTTTTATTGATGGTTTAATTATTAGGATTCACAAGTTTACCGTAACTATAATCTCAATCACCAATCTTCATAATAATTTATTATGTGTACCCATTTGAATTCTTCAAAATTAATTGATTTACCTGTGTCGGGTTCAAACTGATCTTATCCAATTAAGTCAACACACCATATCAATTTGTGAATCCGAATAATCTTTAATAATAGCATTTAATCACCAAATAATTCATTTAATGATCTTAATATCCATAAAAGTGTATCTCCACTCTTATATCCAAATTGCAGGTTTTTAGTGCGTAGTATACACAACTAACTCGCCTTTCAATGTAATTATCACTCACAAATTGATGAATTGGTAATCAAGTAATTCAAAGCATTAAGAATGAAAGTACAAACAATTCACAAATGAAAATGAAAATTTATAATTAAAAAAATTAAGGTTCAAACTAGATTATAATCGTTCATCCTAACTAATTAATTAATTACATACCATGAGAAAAAATACAAGAAAGAATTAAAGCACACCACCGAATTTTAAGGAAAAATGAGAAAAAATGAAGAACTTGCACATAGGTGTTTTTCTTGTAACCCTAACTTTTTGATTGACTCTATTTTCTTGTAATTGATATGAATTTTGTGTACCAAGAGGCCCATTTGGCTGGTATAAATTGCCTATAATGAATCCATGCAAGCCTTCCCTAATTGTATGATTAAAGTATGTATTTACATAGCCAAGACTGAAGTAAAAATCATGGCCAGATTGATGACAATTAATAGTTATGCTTTTCTTTTTGTGATTTTCATTTTGAATCTACTAAAATAATTAACAAGTGTGTAAGTGGTGTTAGGATTATGAGTTCACCATAGGTATCCCTGTAAAAGCAATAATCATTTTTTTTTATAAAATTGGCTACATGTATCCAATCGAATTCAATTCAATTAATTGATTTACCTATCTCGAGTTCAAATTAATCCCTACCCAATTATGTCAACCCACCATATGTTTATGTGAATCTGAATAAACTTTAATCAATAGCATTCGATCACCAAAGAATTCATTTAACAATCGCGACAACAATAAAAGTGTATAACTATCCTTTTATCCAAATTGTATATTTTTCATACATGGTATAAATAAATAAATAAATAAATCGCATGTGAATTAGTAATCAATTAATTCAAAGTATTAAGAATAGAAGTAAAAACAATTTCCAATCATCAATTCAAAATAAAAAAATAAAAATTAAGGTTCAAACTAGGTTACAATTGTTCATCTCAACTGATTAATTAATTACACACCAAGAAGAATTACAAACTAGGTAAAAATCGTGGTCAAATTACATTCCAAGAAGAATTTTGCTCAAAATAGGGAAGCAAGATATTTACAGTTGAAGCCCTTGAATTTTACCTATTATTCAATTGGGTCCCAAAATTCTTCTATTATCCTGTCCACGTCCTTCCTTAATTGCAAAATTAGTCATTCACCTTGAAATCCTTAAAATTTTCTCCTCGTCATTTCAAAATCATAACTATTGATTTTATGCAAGTTTCGAAACTTTGTAATTTAGTTCTCAAACTTTTTAATTGTCGAATTTCACTCCCAAAAGTTATAAATTTCCTCCAAACGCTCAATAACTCTTTCCAAATGATTGATTTCAATGAGTAGGCATTAATTGCTTCGAATCAACTCCAATTAAGTTACAAATTGCTATTATCATCCCAATTATATCTAAGTTGAGTTTTTTCTTAATAATTTTCACAAATTAAGTAGATAATCGCACAATTTATAATTTAATATGAATGTCCTAAATAATTGCATAAAAATGTACTTATCGAATGCCCCTGACTTAAACATCTTGTTCATATTGAGAAAAACTATCTAATAAACACACAAGCAAACAAATGAACATATAATATTGCATAAATTTATGAATAACGCAACTAAAACTTATTCTTTGCTTATTCTATGCTTGATCGATGTGTGTTTATAGTCAATATAATCGTCATGAACTTTAAAGTTGGTTATTTCTCGATCTTTAATGGTCAAATATAACTCTTGTGGTACGCACACTTCCAAACTTGTTTTCAATCACATACATGGAGTGTATGTCGTAAGGTTGATTTCAGAACACCATTCATTTCCTACTCAAGTTTTCACAAATGGAACTCAATATATCGATATGCGAACATCGTCTCTAGATTTGATGTCTCAACCTTCAAGATTTATCTAAACTAATACCTCTCACTAGAAATCAGAATTCCAAATTAATTATCCAAAATTTAGTCGGACCGAAACAATGCTTATAATTATTTGTCACTGTCTCAACATACTTTTGTGTGTTATTCTTTTCTTTTTGTTTTTCATTGTGCCCCTTATTCTATTTTTGAGATCTTTTATTTGATTTTCAAAAGTAGCTTTCACTCTATGTTGGAGGAAACATTCTTCCCCGGTAGATCGCCTCGTAAACATTGGTGAGAATATGGTCGAATTACTTATGACTAGCTTCACAAAACAATGTAGGTAAGTTTTTCCTACTTGCACTGATTAGTAAATTGACTTTTATTATTTAGGATAAGTAATTGGGATCACACATCTAATGTATGGTTACTACCTAGATTCCACATGTTAGTCAAAAACACTCCACATAATATTTTCAAGAAGTGCGAAATCAACACTTAACTAAATAATTTCCAACATCGGATCTAGCATCCCCAAACTATTTTTGAAATATGTTAAGTGGTTATACAGATCTTGGTTTATAAAGATCTAAGTTCATTCAACCTATAGTATCAATTAACAAATCAAAAAAATTCAAATTAATCATCATGACTATTATGTTCCATATAATACAATCTAACATGAATAAATATTAAATTAACAAATAAAATTGCGTCACCTATTCACAATTTATGCATCTTAATCTATACCCTAAACCTAAAATCCTCCATGTGCACACAAAATAGGCTTCAAGAAGAATTAGCAATACTCGTCGTGTATACAATGTCTCACCTTTAACACTTGGTTTTTTATATTTCTTTACTATGCTTTCCTTGCTCGTGTTGCAGAATTTTTTCATCGCACCTGAAAAGGAACAAGAAAAATAATTATCCGTATAATCAGATACGACTTTAGGCTAATTTAATTTGGAATGGCTTATGTAACCTAGTTTTGACCTTTAAAAAAAAAATTAACTTTTTTAGAATTTTTGATAAATTGAATTCTCATTTTTTAACCCTTTTTTTTCATTTTTTTTTAAGGAAAAAAAAAAGGAATTTGGTGTGACCATGGCAAATAGTAGAATTAAGCTGACCGCGATTTGCAATACATTAGTGCAAAATTTAAAAATTAATTGTTAGAATGATGGGTTTCCTTCCTTTAGTTCTTGATTTATAATCTCAAGCTCGACTTGGGGAAGTAATTTTTAACAACACTTTGAATAGGACTTCAGAGGTCTTGCTTAACTTGCATCGATAATCTTTGCACTGCACTTTGCATGTCCTCCAAAATCTTATTTTGCCTCTTTGAGTACGATATGACTTGTTTAAATTACTAGATTCAAACTAAATTAAGAATACTTTGATCTCCTAATCTACTTTAATTACAAAATCAACAAAATTGGAGGTTTGCATGCTAATTTGACCATATTTGAATGCCACCGATTCGTTTGACTCTGTTATGATTAAGTCCTCGATTTCTACATGTTCTTCTTTAGTTGTTGATTCCCCGACTTGGATGACAAATTGATCCGCCATAAGCTTGAAATTTGACTTATTTGAAATTACTTGGGCTCCAATCCTTTTATAGTTTAGTATATTGAAGACATCTCCGATAACCATGTCACACTTATCAAGATGATTTAATTTTGTATTCATTTAACATGTTAAGTAAAATTCGAGGCAATTAGATGGAATTGGAAAAAAAAAAAGTGAAAATGAAGGAAATACAAAGTTTAGGACTAAATTTCAAACTTCTCATAGTTGATTCAGACTTAATATCGATGGTTGGAAAATTCCTAGTTTTAATTGGATAAAAGTGAAAGTTGAAGGATTAAAATTTCATGAAAAAAGGCTGAAGATGAACAAGAATAAAACAATAGGGACTAACTTGCACAAGACAGAAAGAATTTTTCCCATGCATACAGTAAGAAAAGTCAGCCGGGTCAATTTCCACCCGAGAGCTGAGGCTGCAAGTTACGCACGTTCCGTCAATACACCGACATGCCCACGAGCGTATTTTCCACGGACCTCCACTGCAAATTTCGGGTGGAACTCAAATTCGTTTGAAAATTAAATTCTGTTACGATTTTGACTGAATTTTTTACTCCTATAAATACTAAACTTGTGCCAAACATTGAATAACACTCTCTCTGGCCTCTAATTACATAATCAAATCATCTAATCCATCAAGACCAAGGGGAGATCAAACTCTAGTAATAACTGAAGACAAATTACATTAAGATTTTGAAGAATTCAACTTTTAAATTAAAAATCAAGATTTCTTGCATTATTTCATGATTCGGATGATATTTTTTATTTTTCTTTTTGTATTTTATATAAAATCATGCTAGGCTATATCCCTTTTTGTATTGAATGCCAATGAACCCTATTATTTATTTATTTTAATCCAATATTAGTAATTTAGTATTTTTTGTATTTCTTGATTAATTTTGTATACCTATTGTATTATTTCGCATCTAACAATTAGATAATTAGTTCCTGATTGTATTGTTAGAAGGTTCACAATAAAATTTGAACACTGCAACATTAACACATAGACAATAGTTGTTAGGAATAATAATATAGTGTGTGCTGTCCCCCGGGGCACATTCCAACTGGCAAAAAATGAGACTCTTCAATACTGGCAGATCAAAGGTCGCGGGTTCGATTCATGAGGGCTCTTGGAAGGCAGACTCTCTCCTAGAAGGCAGGAATTCTCCTTGAAAGCAAGATGCAACATGTGTTTGACTCGCTCGATACTTTGACAGTTCAGTTGGAGGGGCTCTTCGACCCTGACCAGTTTGGGGCACATCCCGCGGTTTATCTGGTCTGTGTAATGAGGGGTCGGATCGCAGACCCCAAGATTAGTCGCTGAAGGTGGACACCTGGGTATCAAAAAAAAAAATAATAATAATAATATAGTGTGTGCTAGCATATAGATAATCTAAAATTTATTGTATTCTAATAGTTTGTATCGATATTGTGAATAGACTCGATTTGTTATTAGAATGGAATTAATTTATCTTGGCTAAAAAAAGTTAAATATATTAGTTTTATCGATTGTCAAAAATTGACGAATAAGACTAGAACACAAATCAATAATTGAAATAAATAATAACAGGCGGACTCTAAATATAATATAATCATCCATTAATTGATACAAACCCTAATTTTACATTAATTTTAGATCAATTTAGCACAATCACATCAAAATCTCTCGTGTGACAAAATTTGAATTTCATAGACTAATAAATTTGAATTAGAATTTATTCCCTATTGACCGATACTCTCTCAACTTACTAAAATTGTTACTTATCAGTGATCATGTACGCTTGTGGGTTGCACAAACAAGTTTTGGTGCTATTGTCAAGGAATAAAGTATTTAATTTGAGTTTATTACTTTAAATAGGATTTGAATTATCTTTTATTTTGTTTTAGGCTATTAATTACACACCTAATCTCTCTTAGTTGTTTTTTGTAATTTATGCAAGATTTTGAAGAAATCGAGCGCTTACTATTGGATTTTGAGATCGAAAATACCATCAGACATTAAAGAATAAAACAGAAAGAGGCAAGAGAAATGACAAAAAATCAAAATCAGGTTCAGTTTACCACAAGATCCATTAGAACATCCAGTTCCACCAAGAACGATTGCCAACATTAGAGAAGCTCTTAGGGACTACTTAAATCTCATACCAGCTCCTCCTATGCAACCAACTATTATTTATCCACTATATAACCGTTATAAGATTATTATATTCTACAAAATTCTCTTGGGATTTAGGTACATCGTAAACCATTTGTTTAAGTGCCATGGCTAAGAGGTCCCAAATGTAGCAGCATTCTTTGCGAGTAGGATCACCAGTTTTTCTCCCCAGAATTGTTAAAACCATGCGCCCACTACTCAATAATTCCTCTGAAAGACACTTTAGGAACATTGAGAAGTCTTTTTGAAATTGCTCGTAGTATGCTTGGATCACGCTTGAAGGACTTGTACTTGCCAAGTATATGTTTTCTTTGTTCATCTCCACCCCTTTAGGAACCTGATAAACATATAAATTGAATAAAAAAAAAGAGATATTACAAAAACGTCGAAGCCATAATTTAAACAAATAATTTTACTTCTTATGTAACAATTAAGCTTTCAGATATTATTGTTTGTCAATGGAGTATGAGAGCAAGTAGGGATTCTAATTATTTTATAGTCAAACTTTCCGTCACTCATTTATAAAACTTGTGCATGCATCATGCTTTTGACGAAAGCTGAATATGATGTTGAAATAGATGGGATGAAAACACAGACACAGTTTGTGCATTCAATTTTGTGTCACTACTTATTTATATAAAAAAAATGAGCATGTTTAATTTTTGATGAAAAAATATTTTTTATATGCAAGTGAGGGAACGTGTTAAAAATACAATAACTATGTAATTCTCAACAAATTAAGGGTCAAGAAGTTTAATTACTTGAGACAGCCACATAAGACTATAGGAAGAATGAACAAAATGTAGACTTCTAGTAGGACAAAGCATACTATAGAATGAACCAAGTACCTCAGCGAAAAAGCATGGTCCAAATTCAGATCCCATTTCCTCTCTTAATTCTTCTTGGACTTGTGGTAAGGACCGAAAAATGGAGTTAAAATCATTTCCAGGAAGATCGTTCAAGTATATTTGAAATTCTGGCAATGATTGATGACCATATTTTTTTCTTATTTTATCGACCATTTTCATAACCTCGATTACCACGAACAAAGTTTTTGGCCCAGAATAACAACCAAGATCTGCTATGCATATAGTTTTGAGGAATTTGTTTCCATATACTCCAGTAATCGCTTCTTCTGTTATTTCCTTTGTCATGGATATTATTTTTCCCTACCATAGTTAATCTTAAGTTAATATTGAATAACATTTTTTTTAAAAAATTAAACAAATAATACATACATTAATTGAGCATGCTCTCACAACTAATTTTGTGCGAAATTGTTAGTAAGAATTATCCCAGCCTATTAATCAAATGTAGGGAAGCTTATGACAAAGAAAAACGTTACATAATATGTTCTAAGTTGTTATTGTCAAGCAAATAAGAAAAAACTTAAACCTTGTTTGGCCCCAATTTTTAACTTTTTTTTCAAACTCGTCTTTAACTACACATTTTATGGGATTCACAATTTTTACAATAAATTTTCAACTACAAATTTCATTAACTTTTATCAAAATCTGATTTTTAGTCAAACTAAATAGATTTTTAATATTCATAAAATTAAATATATAAGTAGGGACTGAAATCTAAATTTTAATGTAACCAATTTTCATGGAACCTATAACTTTTCAAGTACAAAATTTTTATCAACGTTTATCAAAATTTACTTCAAATTTGATTTTAATCCTCATCAAACGAGGAAATAGGTTCTCTCAAGTTATCTCCAAATCCTCCATTCATGTGGAGCACATTATTAAGGGGGTGCTTGATGCACATTGAGGGAAGAATGTATTTTAAATAGTAATGTGATGGAAAATATTATTTTATTGAAGAATGTATGGTTGAAAATGAGTTTTAAAAGAATAAATTTTGAAAGAACGTGGATCAAACAGGGGCTTACATCCATATTTTCTCACTGTACATAACCAACACACACTACTTTGTTATGGTTGGTTGTTCAACTATAGGAGGCTATTTATAGACCATCCAAATCTTCTTCACTGTCCATTTAACAAATATATACATCATAATATATTATTATTCTATCACTAAAATTTGTTGACATTTATTGAAGTGGGGAAACGTTGGTCGAGCATGTACAAACATACGAAGTTTTTAATAATTGCATTGTCCAGCTTCTGCTCGAAAAATTACGAACAAACAAAAATTTCTAAAAACAAAAATTGGTACAAAAACTTGTCAACCCAGTTCAACCATTGGATCTAAAAATTTAAGCCCATGTCTAGTAGGAATTAAAATCTTAGTCAACAATTATTTCAACCATATATTTTATAAGATTCACAATTATCGGTGGTCACCATACGTGGCATACATATATCGCTTTTCCATTTAATGCATTAGCAAAGCGATACATGTATGCCACGTGAATAACATTATTCTTTACTTTTTCTTATTCTATATATATTTTATTAGATAAAAATAACAAATACTCTCCTGTTTCATAAAAATATACTTGTTTTCCTTTTTTCTTGTCCCGTCTCAAATTATATGTTACTTTTCTTGTTGAGAGTATAGTTAATTTCTTAATTTTCTAATTTATCTCTATTTAATATGTCGTTATCAATAAATATGAACTACTCATATTTAAACTATTATTTAATGTATGGGTATTTTAGAAAAAAATTAAGTAAAATTTATTTTTTTAACTATATTAATATGTTAATTTGCATTAAAAAAAAAGCCTATCTTTATTGGACCAAGGAATTAATTATTCACCTCAGTGGCTTGACTCTGGAACAAGATATGCATATTATGGTTGCACATCTCTAAAAACATTTTGCCCTTATTTGGGTTCCATTAAAATGTAATTTTGAGAAATATATATTTTGGAATAGTGATTATTCGGAGAATGATTGTTTAAAAAATAAGGAAAAATTTTCGATTTATGTATAATATTATTTTATGGGAGAATGTGTGTTTAAAATAAGTTTTGAAAAAATGAGTTTTTTGAGAAAATGACTTTCGAAATTACATTTAACTATAAATTTCTCGAAAAATAATAATTAAATGAACTAAATATAATAAGGAATGATAGGAATATATATCACTTCGTTTAGATCCAAATATGTGGAATTAACCAACAAAAAGCGCACATCACTTATTTATTATTTCTAGATTTTTGAGTTCAAATACAATTTAATTCTTAAATTAAACAATCACAAACGTACAGATCAAAAGCATAAAAAGTAAATAACACTAGAAATTGAGATGGAAGAAAATCTTTTAAAGAACTTTTCACAAGGATTAAAAAACCTCCAAGTAAATCTTGCCAAAAAGACCCAGCTAACTTAGCTAGCTCTAAAACCAAACTTGTAAATTATCGAAAAACTCTTCGATTGTCAGACTGCACTTCCCAACGACTCTGAACTATTTTTCCCTTCGTGTGGATCTCCAAGAAAGAATTTGTTCTGGTGCTGGAATTCCAAGCGTCGCTTCTTCAACTTTAGAACTCTGAAGTCTTATAAGTGAAAGTAAGAATTTTTTGTGTTTGATCTTAAATCTTTGGTTGAAGCAAGAGATTATGAAATATGTAATTGATCTCTGGAAGATATTCTCTTGACTAAAATTAAAGTTTAACCAACAATATAATATGTTTGGGATGAATTAGGAATAACTGATCAAGCTGTTGAATCAAGAGATCTTTGTATGTATTTTGGATCTTCAATACTGTGATCTCTAATATGAAATAATGATTAACACACATTGGGACAGACCTATGCTTATTTATAATATGTAGTGTTTGATGTTGAATAGGATAAGAAAACAGCTTTAGAATTGCGAACTAGGATTTGGCTGTTGCTCGAGGGCTGATCTCATGCGAGCACTAACTCCGTCACTCTAGGGTAAGGTCATGCTTAGCGAGCGTTAGTACCCTTGTTTAAGCATTTGAGCATGCCTTGTGCATTCTGCTAGTGGGTTTTCATCGATTTTTTCCTTGATCCATATTTGACATCTTTGATTACTTCATAATCTATACTACAAATCCTTAACTATTTTAATTTTAATTATAACTCAGTAACTCTTGATTTTGAACACGAGAATAGAAAATTACAATAGGACCTAACAAACTCCTCATTTGGCATTCCATATTAACCCAAGTCAATTCTAAAACTTCAACTCAACATCTTGTCATATATGTTTTGTGAAACACATGAAAATAAAAATACCATGTGAAAAATAAAAAGAAAACTAACAGTTAAAATATGTAATTAAGTCATATAAAACAATGCAAGTAAAACATGTGTAACACCAAAACATATAATACTACATGCATCAATAATTTAGAAATGAAATATAGAATATCAATATCGAAATTGACAAAACACTAAATACATTATCAATATCATTTCATCCAACAATCAAATATCTATGACTTCCCCTAAGTCAACTAACTCAACAAACATCTCCTCCTAACTCCTATGCTAAATTCTCTTGAAATAAATACTTAACTCTTCCCATGTTGATCACGGATAACAAAGGGATACGACTAATAGAATCATGATAAACTATACAAATTTATGTAAAATATGTGATGGAAGAATAAAAATTTCCTTTCTTTTTGAGATAACTATTTTCATGAATTTTTTAATGTAACATAAACTATATAAAGTTTAAATCACATGAGCAGTTATTTGCTTACTTATACATATATAATTTATAAATAGTGAATTTTTTCACATAACTTAATTTAAACATATATGGAACAAATTGTATAAACTACACGTGTGAAAAGTGTCACTAATCTCTTATAAGTAAAACTCAAATTCTTAAATCAATGATAACTGGCATACAAAGAAATCATTGATTAATGAATATATTCATCAAATTATCAAATTCAGTACTACTACGAACTTTTAATCAAAAAGCTCATATTTAATTTTTTATTGTATAATTTTTGTTTTTCTCCCTATCTGTGAGCATATATAATTTTTTTAAATCTTATGTGTAAACTTTTCTTCATTAAACTTATCAATTACGCCTGTAACGAGTTTTAGGCCGATGACTCCCATGTTAGATGATTATAGGGCACCAACCTTTAAGATACCCAACAAACCTAATAACTCGAGTCACAAAGGCTGAAAAAAAAAGGTATAAGATGTATTTCACAATTTTTTTTTTATGAAATTCAAATATTTTAAAGCTCAATAATGTTTTTCTTTTAGGGGAATATACAAGTATTTAGGTCAACAAGTTAAAGGTCAATTCATATTCAATGTTGACTCACCACATTGAAGATCGACATCCCAAATCTCATACATGCAGTTAAGACTCACTCACAAGAGTTAAATAAGTGCAGTGCAGATGATACACAAAATAACATATTTCAGGTACTCCACATAAGTTCTAAACAAAGTAAATACAAACTATATTCGCGGTTTATTAATTATACTAGTA
>CAIGRB010006241.1:11445-25940 GCA_903798255.1 Fraxinus quadrangulata | reverse complement strand
TTCTTTATGCTAGAATAGATGAACATGGGGACAGTCACAAGAATAGAAACATATCATTTAAATAGATTGAAATATTGTTTTATGGCTTTGGGTGCATTGATCGCTGGTTGGAAATATTGTAGGCCACTTATTGTAGTTGATGACACATATTTAAATGACCACTATGAGGGTACACTCTTCACGGGTTATACACAAGATGCAAACAATAACATCTTCATACTAGCTTTTGGGATTGGGGATAATGAAAATGATAAGTCATGGAGATGATTTCTTGAGATGTTGAAGATGGCATATGGATCGAGAGACAGATTATGTATAATATCAGATAGACACAATAGCATAAGAAATGCCATTGAATTCGTATATCTAGGGGCAATGCATCAGATCTGTTTATACCATTTCCTTAAAATTTTGAAGACTCATTACGCAAAATCAAGTCACAATGTCACACATGCATTCAATTCTGCTATCAGAACGTATACAATGGATGAATTTAAATACCAAATGCAGCTGTTAGATTTAATGAATGAAGAGATGAAGGGATATTTGGTATGTGACTGTCTGTAACATATATTATGACTTTCTGTGACTTGTTCTGTGATATTATGAAATATCTGTGAATATCTATGATCATGCATATTTAATGTATGAACTATATTTCATTTATTGTTACATAAAATTGAAACATGATTATGAATGAAAAATATTGGTGGATATTTAGTATGTGGCCTCATTTACAATTGAAACATGATATATTTTATGAATATGGTTACCTGTCACATGTTTTGTAATTATACTGACTATATGTAAACCTTTTAGAGTTAATTGTGACCGTATGTGACATGTTGTTACTTATGCTTGAATATTTATCTAATAACTAAAATTATTTTTAAATGGATGTAGGATATGAAAAATGGTCAAGATTGCACATGTCAAACAATATATACTCTGCTATGACATCAAACATAGTTAAATCTGTAAATACAGTCACTAATGCGGCAAAGAATTATCCAATTCAAGCACTTCTAGAATCATTGTGGCAAATAATCCAATCTTTATTTTGCAAGAATAGAGATAACGCACATGGTACTTTCACAAAACTTACAACCAAATATGAGAAGTTGTTGAGGGAAACGAGCAATGATATGAGAAATCTAAAGGTAAAAATAACAAACTATGTATATTATGTTAATCACAGGTATAACTTTAAATATTTTTTATTTTTAGGTTTCACCTGCAAGTCATACTTTGTTTGAAGTGAGGGACAATTCTTCATCGTACATGACCGATATAACTTAACATACATGTAGTTGTAGAATGCTTCAAGTAGATCAACTTTCCTGTCCATATGCACTGGCAGTGATATCAACATTGAAGCTGAATGTGTATGACTTTTGCTCGGTGTATTACACAAGAGATGCATATCTGAATATCTACAAAGAGATAATCTTTCCTGTAGGTAATAAATCAGAATGGAGTTTTTCGAAAAATGTGATTAGTAGAGTTGTACTTGCTCCAACCCAAAAGAAAAGTTCGGCCGGCCTACTGAGAAGAGGAAAAAGCCAACTTGTGAGAGATCACAAGTTGTGAAATGTGGAAGATGCGGTGAATTCGGTCACAATCGTCGAACATGCAGGAACATGGTAGTCAAATTTTTAACCGTTCTAAATTCGACGCACAACAATTAGTTTGGCTGTCCGATTCAGTATGCGAATGTCCGGATGGATCGTCCAATTGGTCAGAAATTTTGATGTTTTAACTACTATAAATATCATTTCACTCTACATTCAATATAACACTTTTAAAAACATTTATGTGAGATATTCTTGAGCAAAGCTATATTGATTTATTTTTATTAAATCATTTATTTTGAAAAACTTTTGATTGAAATAACTTTTGAAATTCATTCTACTCATCAAAGTTTTTCTCACATAAGACTTGAACTTCATTCATTATTATTTATTAAAGTATTAGCATTTTTTCTCTTAGTAATTAATTTGATTATATTATTTATTAAGAGAGAAGTTTCCAATTGTAAAATCAACTTTCATTTAAATTTGTGGGTCGTGTTGAGGTTCTGTAAAACTCAACATTCTATATGAATCGGTACACTTTGTTTGTAAGTCACCGAAAACGTTGTAAAAGATTGAATTGTATCATAAGTCAATCGACATAGTGAAAAGGCCTTACTCGTGTCGAAGAGCTTGGTAACGGAGGATATAGATCATTACTTTGGATCGAACATCCACAATTATATCATCTGTATTATCTCTCCATTTTTACTTATTGAATTTACATTTGCGCTTATTATTTGAATTTGTCTATCTAGTCTTTACTTGTTTGAATTTACATTAATTTTTCGAAAAAAATTTAATAANCCCCCCCCCCCCCCCCTCCATTAGCCATTTTCTATCACTACTCACCATGTTAAGCTTCCACAAAGTGTTTAACGGTCTACATTTATTAACACAACTAAACAATGTTCAAGTTTACAACGAATACATCAAGTATTCACCAAGAAATGCCTTCGGATATAGTTTTCTCTCACAACTCTCTTCTAAACTAAAATTAAACTAAGTAACCAAAAATTAGTGCTTACTGGGAACAGTGACAAACCATCAAATTCTTTATTTACATCAAACCTCACTAAGAAAGAAGAAATCAGAGAGAAGATGATGGCATTCATAAAATTTCTCTCTCAAATGAGAGATAATTATTGTTTAAAAGAAACAGCCTCAAAAGTCAAAACTCTATGATCAAATGCCACCATGTTGCCACATGTCATCATCTCGACAGTTTCCAAAGTAATATTAAACTCAAATTTTGAAATCACGTGATAACTAAATGGATCGGAGAATCGGGTCAACAGTCCAAGTAAATCATTGGGCTTCCATAGTTAAATGCGGCCCAATTGTTAAGCATTGGTCTAACAGTTCACCTTGTTCGACACATTAGTTCATACCATGTCAACATTTTATGTATCATTTGCTCCTTTACATGCAAAATATTAACCATCATTAACATTTAAGAGATTTAAACAATGTCTAGTTTTATTCAAAGGTAGTATTTTGGTTGCCTTATCTGCATAATTACGTTTAGTAGATATTTTCCCAATTTTCCTTATTTCATTTTCTAAAGCGTGTATTATGAAATAAAATTTAATATCTATATATTTAGTTACATCATGAAAAATTGAATTTCTGCTTAAATGTATAACATTTTCACTATCTAAACATAGAATGACATCATTGTCAATAAATCATATTTCATTCAACAAACCTATTATAAACAAATACATTTTTACGACATTTGTAGCTTCAATATATTCAGCCTCAATTGAAGAAAAGGCAACAATTTTCTACAACTGTGATTTCCATCCGATACATGTGTTATTAATAGTGTATACACATACAGAGATAGACTTTCTATTGTCAGTATTACGAGCAAAATTAGAATCAACAAACTTCCTTAACTTAATCCCATCTTTGGATTTATCAAAGATCAAGCCCAAATTTGTTGTTCCTTTAAAGTATCTAAACAGCCATTCCATAGTTTCACAATTACCTTCACCAAGACTCATGAATCGTTTAAGCACACTAATAGCTTATACTAAATTTGGTCTTGTACAAACAATTATGTACATCACAGATCCTATATCATGAGCATAGGAAATATTATTCATTCTAATAGGTTATTTCTCAATTTTCGGTGATTTTTCTGTTGACAATTTATAGTGATTGACTAAGGGTCAACTCGCATACTATGTTTGAGACAGAGAAAATCTATCTAGTACTTTAGAGATACAAGTATTTAAATATATTTTATATTCTATTTTATCTCTTTTTATTTTCATTCCCAATATTCTTCTTGCAAGCCCTAAATCTTTCATTTCAGGCTCAAGTTTCAATTTCTGTTTAATAGAAACAATCTCAGAAGTATTATTATCAACAAGCAACATATCATCAACATAAAGAAAATGATAACAAGAATCGGAACTACCTTTTTTTCTCTAAAATAGAAATATAGATCATATTCATATTTAATAAAATTATGATATTTTTACAAAAATATAAAATATTTTATACAATTTCCTAGGTGCTTGTTTTAAACTATATAAAATATTTAATTAAAAGATACACACAATCAACCTTTTGATTGAGAGATATAAATCTTTTCATCCAAGTTACACAAAAATAATTTTAACGTCCCATTGACAAAGGAAAAACTGTCTTCATTCAATATAAAAACAAGCAACCCTAATACAATACAAGGAATGTTTATAAAGACAAAAAGAATTAAAAGACCAATACATCCTTATGTAGTTAAAGTTTAACGATAATTAATTAAAACTAAAAAATAATTAAAATAGCAACTTAAATAAAAAGTGGATTCCTAGACTGTACAGGCTGAACTAGAACTAATTAGGTCGTGCCTTCTGCTATTGGAAATTTACTTAACTTGTACAGTAGAAAATAAACAAATTTCAATTCTTACCAAAGATTTTCATTGTATTTAGAGAGAAATTGTGATAGAAAATATACCTTTTGTAGATTCTACAAACTTTGTTGATCTTAGAACACAAATAATCACGATTTACAATCCACAGTTGTCCAATTGTCAAGCCTCCAATAGAAATCCACACGGGGAACAAGAATGAGAGAATTCTGGTTTCTCTTTTCTTATCATAGCAAGATTATGAATTATGTTTTATTATTTTTCTGAAACCCTAATTACTTATTAATATAAGTACACGTGGGCTTGGCCCATCTCTAAAATTTAACACGATCCAATATTTAATTAATCCAAATAATTAAATTTATTCCATGAATTAATTAATCCAAGTAATTAATTCGGGTATATTAACAAGTAACCAAATTAATTAATTATACAAAACTNTTAATTTATCCCTAACTCACATTCGTCGTCCTAGATTGACATCAGCAATATGTGAGGACAATAAATATGACGGAAAATGTCATGTAGTGTGACAAAACCAAACTTGTTCGTTTACCGTGAAACTGTAATCTTTTCATCAATATGATCCGATCAATTACAAGATATGAATGTGCGTCAATCTCATTTATCGATTATATCTTTCATCCCACTATTAAGTCAATATAAGTCGAAAACTCATTTTCGATTTATGAGTACACAATGACCAATGATTTCATTATCAACTTATTTGAATGAAATGTAGTTGATAATCTCTTATTATCTAAGAGTAACAAATCATCTATTGATCATTCACAATCTTTATATGATTCTTGACATACCCGAATGATGTTGTATTAGCGACCATTGGCAGAGTAACATCCAACATCACCAAAATATGGTTGTCCTCATATAAGGCACTATGTTGACCTCAAGTCAAATGACTAATTCCACTAGCGAATATTAGTGATTAACCAATAACACTCAGATAGTTATCCATGTGAAATCTTCACAACGGGTTTCCAATGTTTTGTTCTATAACAAAATATCCGCGTATTCATTTAGGTGTCACCACATTTTAACTTGTGATATCAACTACTTACTTCACAAGTAAGAAATGTCTCACATGATGGTCTATCTGTAATAACGATATCTGTATCTCATTATTACTTACGATCACGAATGATTTAAGTCTATGTAATTTGTATTTCACAATCACAATTTTTTGTAATTAACAAATTACTAAAATTTGAATTTACAGACTCTATTATTTAATTTAATTGAATATTAATTAAATAATAGATTAAAAATGTTTATATCCAAAGTTGATTGGACTTGGGGTATAACAGTTGCAAACTCCCATTTACACTGGATTCAATCACTTATTTATCTTATACTATAAGAGTCTATATGATGAACATGTTTATGCTACGACAATTCTTTGTTAATGGATCTACAATACTATAACTTGTGGGAATTCATTCTTTCTTTACGTCATTTCATTATATTATCTTTNGTCCCATTGACAAAGGAAAAACTGTCTTCATTCAATATAAAAACAAGCAACCCTAATACAATACAAGGAATGTTTATAAAGACAAAAAGAATTAAAAGACCAATACATCCTTATGTAGTTAAAGTTTAACGATAATTAATTAAAACTAAAAAATAATTAAAATAGCAACTTAAATAAAAAGTGGATTCCTAGACTGTACAGGCTGAACTAGAACTAATTAGGTCGTGCCTTCTGCTATTGGAAATTTACTTAACTTGTACAGTAGAAAATAAACAAATTTCAATTCTTACCAAAGATTTTCATTGTATTTAGAGAGAAATTGTGATAGAAAATATACCTTTTGTAGATTCTACAAACTTTGTTGATCTTAGAACACAAATAATCACGATTTACAATCCACAGTTGTCCAATTGTCAAGCCTCCAATAGAAATCCACACGGGGAACAAGAATGAGAGAATTCTGGTTTCTCTTTTCTTATCATAGCAAGATTATGAATTATGTTTTATTATTTTTCTGAAACCCTAATTACTTATTAATATAAGTACACGTGGGCTTGGCCCATCTCTAAAATTTAACACGATCCAATATTTAATTAATCCAAATAATTAAATTTATTCCATGAATTAATTAATCCAAGTAATTAATTCGGGTATATTAACAAGTAACCAAATTAATTAATTATACAAAACTTGTTAAATAATTAATTGGAATCTCATTCTTTCGATTTTTCTTTTGTGTGTGATCCATCAGGCTCCTAATCACGATGTCAATGACATGTATTATTATTTTAATATAATCAAAACCCGTAAATTAAAATATCCATTTTTAATTTATCATCAATTTACATCCATCGTTTTAGATTGACATCTAACAATGTGTCAGACAATACATGTGATGAAAAATGTCACGGGGTATGACAAAGCCAAATTTGTTTGTTTACCGTGAAATTATAATCATTTCATCAATATGATCCGATCAATTACAAGATATGAATGTGCGTCAATCTCATTTATCGATTATATCTTTCATCCCACTATTAAGTCAATATAAGTCGAAAACTCATTTTCGATTTATGAGTACACAATGACCAATGATTTCATTATCAACTTATTTGAATGAAATGTAGTTGATAATCTCTTATTATCTAAGAGTAACAAATCATCTATTGATCATTCACAATCTTTATATGATTCTTGACATACCCGAATGATGTTGTATTAGCGACCATTGGCAGAGTAACATCCAACATCACCAAAATATGGTTGTCCTCATATAAGGCACTATGTTGACCTTAAGTCAAATGACTAATTCCACTAGCGAATATTAGTGATTAACCAATAACACTCAGATAGTTATCCATGTGAAATCTTCACAACGGGTTTCCAATGTTTTGTTCTATAACAAAATATCCGCGTATTCATTTAGGTGTCACCACATTTTAACTTGTGATATCAACTACTTACTTCACAAGTAAGAAATGTCTCACATGATGGTCTATCTGTAATAACGATATCTGTATCTCATTATTACTTACGATCACGAATGATTTAAGTCTATGTAATTTGTATTTCACAATCACAATTTTTTGTAATTAACAAATTACTAAAATTTGAATTTACAGACTCTATTATTTAATTTAATTGAATATTAATTAAATAATAGATTAAAAATGTTTATATCCAAAGTTGATTGGACTTGGGGTATAACAGTTGCAAACTCCCATTTACACTGGATTCAATCACTTATTTATCTTATACTATAAGAGTCTATATGATGAACATGTTTATGCTACGACAATTCTTTGTTAATGGATCTACAATACTATAACTTGTGGGAATTCATTCTTTCTTTACGTCATTTCATTATATTATCTTTTCAATAAGATAATACCACCTTAATACATGTTTGGATCATTGACGAGACATTAGTTCATTCGCTTGCACGATGGCTCCATTATTATTACAATGTAGAAGTATGTGATCAACAATGTTAGGAACTACTCTAAGTTCATTTATGAATTTCTTGATCCGACCACAATGTTTGTTGCTTCTAAAGCAATGGTGTATAACATTTCTGGTATTGAATCAACGGTTATTTTTTGTTTAGAACATTTCTAACACACCGCTTAAGAGTAAAGCAATATCATAATTGAAATATGTTATCATTCTAATCTGACTAGAAGTTAGTATCAGTGTATCCATGAACTCTCAATTCATTTTCTCCATATAAAATCTTTTCAAGATTTTATTTTTATAGATTGGGATGAATTAAGCAATCTTTTAAATCTATCTCTATAGTTCAAGTTGCATGTCTCATATTTATCACGAAATATTATTTGACTATCATAATTTCAAACAATTGAAATACAGGGATTTCGTTTTCTATAATATGTCTTATACATATAATATTAGAAATGCGACAATGATTACACTATCTTCTTGTAAACACACATTTTGTCTTCATTTTTTATAAAATCAAACATTTTGACTTTCACATCAAATCGATTATTTTAGCTTCAAAAGCCTTGTTTCAATCCATAAATGGATCGATTAAGCTTGTATACCTTGTTAGCTTCTTTGGATTCAAAACCTTCGAGTTGTGTCATATACACTTCCTCTTCGAAGTTGTCGTTAAGGAAAACAGTTTTAATATCTATTTGGCATATCTTATAATCATGATATACAACTATTGCAAGCAAAATTCGAATGAACTTTAGCATGGTTACAGGAGAAAACGTTTCATCAAATTCAGCACCTTGTCTTTGTTTATAACCATTTGCTACTAGCCTTACATGGTATGTATAGATGTTTTCATCCACGTCGACCTTTTTCTTGTAAACTCATTTACAACTTACGAGTTTTATCCCATCAGGAGGGTCAACCAAGGTCCAAACCTTATTTTCATACATTGAGTTTATTTCAGATTCCATGTCATACGGCCATCTCTTTAAGTCAACACTTCACTTTGCTTATGTGTAACTAGTAGGTTTATCATTGTCGATTAATAATCGTGAACTCGTACCTTCTAGAAGGTCGAATGGTCCTACTTGATTTACACTGAGCCAAAGAGTTCTCTAGAGTCTATATGTCCTAATCAAGAGTTTGTCCCTCAGTAGGTATGAGATCAGACTCATATTCATCTAATTAGTCAACATTATCTGTAGATTCATGAATTTTTTCGAGTTCTAATTTGTTCCCACTACCCTCTCCTAGAATGAATTCTTTCTCTAGGAATTGGCATATCTTGAGATGAACACCTTCTTCTCAATGGGATTATAGAATTGAAATCCAATTGTCTTTTTTGGATATCCCACAAATATACATTTATCGAATTTAGTCTCAAATTTATCTGATTTAGTGCGCTTCACATAAGCATCACAATCCCAAATTTTCATGAGATAAGTTGCGCCCTTTGCCTTTACATAACTTGTATGGAGTTTTGTATACCAATTTAGGTGAGACACGATTTAGTGTGTAGCATGTGGCAATCAGTGCATGACCTCAAAACAATTTTGGAAGGTTTGCATGGCCTGTTCTTAGTTGCACTATATCTAATAGTGTATGATTCATCTTTTCAAATACACGATTATGTTGCAGTGTAAGTGGAGAAATCCACTACGAGAGAATTCCATTCTTTTTTTTAGATAATCTAAAATTCTCCATTTTGTATATTATTCACATCGATCAAGACTTAGTTTGAGAATACATTTACCTATTTGTTTCTCTATTTCTAGCTTGAGTTCCTTGAACATTTTAAGAGTTTCATGCTTGAATTTCATCAAATATACATGACCATAAATAGTCGTTAGTAAATGTGATGAGATAAGAGAAATTTTATCTACCATTAATTGATATGGGTCCATGTACATCACTATGTATTTGACTTAGTAATTGAGTAGATCTTTCACATTTTCTAGTAAAATGAGATTTGGTCATTGTACCTAACAGGCATGTTTCACATTTGTCAAATGATTTAAAATCATTTGAACCAATTATACATCTCCATGTAATTTTGGAATTGTATTTTCATTTATGTGACCAAGTTTACACTTCCAGATATATGTGTTATTCAAATTATCATTTTTATGTCTTTCAATTTCTAAACTCATTATAGAGTACTCAATATTTAGAATACAAATGTCATTTTATAATTTACCATAACCATTAAGATCTTATCAAGATAAAAGGAACAACAATTGTCCTTAACATTAAAACAATTCATGTCCAAACATGAAGTTCAAATAATGTTCTTGGTAATGGTGAAAACAAAATAACATTTCTCTAATTTTAATAGTAAACTTAAAGACAATGGCAATAAGTATGCTCCTACAGGCAATGCAGCAACCTTTGTTCATTTTCAATGTATAGGTCAACTTCTCCATTTTGCAGTGGTCTACTTTTATTTAGTTTCTATAAATTTATAAATATAATATCCACATCTGGTAGATATAAATCTTGCAGTTTCCTTTCCATTGACCTATCATTTCAAAATGACAATAAGGGTCATTAGATTTGATATTGTCCTTATTAACTTTGACTGTTTTAGCCATCTTGGTTGTTTTCTTAAAGCATATCCTTTAGACTTCCCTAGAGGAATATATATAACTAAGATTTGCACACTAAAAATTTCGAGATTTGGCTTAATAGTCTTAAACATGTTTAGCAACTCAATGAGTGTGCATTATAGTATTCATGTTAAATTCATAATTAGATATAAATAACTTTTTGGTAGTGATTATAGAACCAAGTCTATACTTAGTTCACGGTTCATGACTGAACTCAGTTCAAACAACTTCTCAATGTAGTCAACATCTTTAGTACACGAGCACTGACTGGAGATTCTTTTGCCATTATGAATTGTATAGTTGCTAGGAAAACTCATATCTTCGACACGTGATTGTTCATCATTCAACACCTTAAAATGAAAATTCATGTTTTAGCATCTATACTATTATGCTGTCTTTGTAACTAGGTGATATAATCGCAAACATCACACATGTTGCAGTACTATCATCCTCACTGCATTTATTATAGTAGCTACTTCTTCCTTTATTGAGTCATCAATATGTGTTTCTGGAAAGGGCTACTCAAGGACATAACCAATTTTCTCATGCCTGCGAACAATTCTCATATTGCGATGCTAATCAAGAAAATTTAGTTTAGTTGCGGGCATCCAGTATACCTCTCAAATACATATGATTACTTATGATTCAATAAATATAAACGATGAAAAGTAAAAGAATAATATATAGAATGCATCAATTAATATAACATGATCTTTTATTAAATTAATTATGTTCCCACTGTTTAACTCAAATTTATGACTCTCTCACAAATGGAATCCATACTTGATTTTCAGTGGGTTGGGATCTCATTTGTTATATTAAAACATTGAGTGTACTCAACAAACTATAATAACANAGTTAAGTTAAATCCATCATTCAAAAATATTTAATATTTTATAGTATCAAACATATCCTTAATAGATCAGCTTTGAGTGTACTCAACAAGTTGTGATCAATTGAGAACTCTAATTTTTCACTATAATTATGGAAGGCGAATATAAATATGACTTAATATTTTAACGAGGGTTTTGCGTGTGAAGGTCTCATCGAATAATTATATATATTTTATTATACATCTAGCATGCAAATAAATATACATATAATAATGTGGACGATTATGGGCTTATATTATCTAGTCTTTCTGAGCTATAATAAAGACTAATTGGTCAGTTCTTAGAGAGTATTGGATTGATTCTTACAATGTTCGATCTCTATGGTCTCCTCCTCTTCTTGTATCTCCAATTAATCCAGCTGCAACATGTATCCTATATTTGTGGGCACACAGGTCCATAAAATTAAAAAGGACTCGCATGTCCAAAATAAATAAGAGCTCACAAACCCATAAAACAACAACAATAAAACTAATCATTCAACACATCCACGTGGTCAAGCTCATAATCATCAACTAATAAAACATTTATCATATAAATACTTTCCTAGATAATATCTAACGTTATATGCATATATGCTTCAAGTTTCTAGCAATTAATGTCGTCTAAATTAATTTAAACAAATGGGTCGGAACAATTAAATAATTAACCACAAAAATTAATCAATTAATTTAATTGGCATGTTTATTTAATCAAAATCAAATTTTAAATAAATACCGAATTAGAATCAAACTCTAATTCCACAACTATAAGGCGAAACTATTTAATTAAAATCAAATTCTAATTAAATATTAAATAAGAGTCCAACTCTAATTGTAATTGAATTAACATTTTAATTGATGATAAAACTTCTAAATAAATAAAATTCAATTTAGAGTCAAAGTTTAATATTTAAGTTAAAAATCCAATTTTAACTATAATATAAAATTCGTCAATTTTAAATAAAAATTTAATTCGGGTCAACATTGAAAATATAGGTCAAACCCTTCTAAAAATCAATTGTAAAACTCTTTTCAAAATTGCATTCACGACTTCTTTTAAAAATTGCATTTTGACACTATTTTAATTAAAAACAGAACCTTCCAATTTCGTAAGTAGCAGAATAGGTCCTCCATTTAAAGTTACAAACCTTAACCCTAAACTCATATTGCAAGCAGGGGCCTACAACTTCTCAAATTGCAATAAAGGCCCCCGCCTCCAATCACCCTAAAACCCTAACTGAAAACCCTAGAAGAGCTTCATTCTCTTCTTAGCGGCGCGGGCCACTAAGCAACAATATGTGGGCTGTAGTTGCAGTGTCGTGCACCGTGAGAAAAAGCAGTCGGCGCGCTGCTACAATAGCAGCGGCGTCGAACACTGCAATATTCAGCAAAGGCGATGGTCGTCGTTGTGATGCGCATTCGCTGCTGCGCTCCTTTGCAGCGATGTGGCTGCATCTATACAACGGTGGCGACCATTGCCCCTGCGAGCGGTAGCTGCCGAGCAACCGTGTCTTTGCCGCCGGCTATATCCTATCCTGTTTTCGATCCTTTTTTTTTAACATAATTAATTTTCATTCCCAAATCAGATTTAGAACTAGAAAACCAATTTTTCTATAAAATTTAGAAACGTGAAAAATAACAATTAACTTATGATTGTTATATGATGAGAAACAATTTCTAACAAACACAAAGTATACTCTGATACCACTGTTGAGAATTTACTTAACATACACAGCGAATAATAAACAAATTTCAATTCCCACCAACGATCTTCTTTGTATTTAGAGAGAAACTGTGATATAAATTATACTTTTTGTAGATTTTACAAACTCTTTTGCTAATCTTGGAATACGAATAATCACGATTTTGCAATCCACAGTTATCCAATTGTCTAGTTTCTAATGGATATCCACACAGGGAACATAAATTAGAGAATTAGGATTTCTCATTTCTTGTATTAGCAAGATAATGAATCATGTTATGTTATTTTTTGAAATCCTCATGGCTCATTAATATAAGTCTAAGTAGGCTTATCATGTCTCTTAAATTTAACCTAGTCTAATATTTAATTGATCTAATTAATTAAATTCGATCCATGAATTAATTAATTACGGTCTATTGACAAGCAACCAAATTAAATAATTGTACAACACTTGTTAATTAATTGGAATCTCATTCTTTTAGTTCTTCTTTTGTGTGTGACTCATCAGATTCCCGATTACAATACCTAATGACATGCATTATTATTTTGATATAATCAAAATCAATAAATTAAAATACCCATTTTTAATTTATCAACAATTCACATCTGTCGCCCCAAATTGACATCTAGCAATGTGTTAGTCAATACATATGATGAAAATTGTCACGTGGTATGATAAAATCAAACTTGTTCGTTTACTGTGAAACTATAATCCTTCTGTTAATATGGTCCGATCAATTACGAGATATAGATACATGTTAATCTCAATTACCGATCATATCTTTCATCCCACTATTAAGTCAATGTAAGTCGAAAACTTCTTTTTAACTTATGAGTACACTTTGGCCAAGAATGTCATTACAACTTAATTGAATGAAATGCATATCATATTATCTTACTATCTAAGTGTGAAAAATCCTCTATTGATCATTCACAACCTTCATATGATTCTTGGCATACCCGAACGATGCCATATTAGCGACCCTTAGTAGAGCAACATCCAACATTACCAAAGTATGAGTGTTCTCATACAAGGCACTATGTTGACTTTAAGTCAATAAACCAATTCCACTACCGAACGTTAGAGATTAACCATTGACACTCAGATAGTTATCCATGTTAAATCTTCCCAACGGGTCTCCAATATTTTGTTCTATAACAAAATATTCATGTATTCATCTAACTGTCACCACACTTTAACTTGTGAGATCAACTACTTACATCACAAGTTAAGAACACATGATAATCTATCTGTATCTCGTTATTACTTACGACCACTGATTACTTAATATTTAATCGTATGTAATTTGTATCTCACAATCAACTCCTTGTAATTAACAAATTACTAAGATTTAAATTTACGGACTCTATTATTTAATTTAATTGAATATTAATTAAATAATAGATATG
>CAIGRB010006241.1:0-11173 GCA_903798255.1 Fraxinus quadrangulata | reverse complement strand
CAACTTGATGGCTAGGATTTGATGTTTTAGCCAAGGAGATGAGGTCACGTGCAATTTGATCTAAGGGTCATCATTATATTTGTAACAATTGAAAACTAATGCAACTTTAAATACTTGGAGTAACATATTTGGTTCTCTTACGTTGATTTACAATCTTTAATCTGAGTTCTTAGCGATTGGTAATTATTGTACAATCGTGTCTCGTTACCCCGTCAAAATCCGAACAGAAACGTCTCGTGTCGTCGAGCTTCTCCCATGTCCAATTTCGGAGTGATCTCGACCGTTGATCTATCTTAACATATTGGATCTAGCATGAATGGGTCCGGCGTCTATTGGCAGCATTTTTTTGAGGTCAATAGATTGGCGCCGTCTGTGGAAAATCACACAATAACCATGAACAACCCTATGGAAAGAGCTTTCTAAGAAAACCGTTTAGGGCATCCCTCTTGAAAGAGGATTTTTTCTTGAAAAATGAACAATAAGAAGCCCCCAAAGTCGTGAAATATTTAAAGTGTTGGGCTTGAAAATAGATGAGCTCAGAGGGTGATGTCCCTCCTAGGCGTGTGAGGAAAAGCGATGATGAAGTCCCAGCCATGACCGCGCCTGAGGCTCGGCGTCGACCCCACCACCATCATAGGCGAGGTAGGAGAGGAATGGCGGCCCAGCTCACAAGGGAAATGGCAACTTTGGCAGCCAACATGAGGAGTATTACCAACCAAAATTTAGCCATGCAATAATTATTGATGCAAATGCACGACCATGGAGGACGTCCAATCCCTCCCTTTGCTCCTCCAGATCAATACCAACAGGGAGAAAAGTCGCAAAGCCAAAGAGCTCGTCCCCCAGGCATGTTAGAGGAACTAGCCGTACAGAGAGGGAGGTGGGAGTTGATGTCTCTTCAAATTACGCTTCGGCCGACCTACCGAGGCCCCATTCAACATGGAAAATGACTTTCCTTCATAATATGAACCAAAACATAGGCCTCAGAGGTCTATCAGCATGTTTGACTGGCTAAACCCAGCAGAACCGAGGTATGGGCAGCAACCTAAAATGCTAGTACCTCGAAACAGACCCCAGTCCCCACCTCCTGAGACTTGGCAACTAGAGAAAAGGCAAGAATATGCCCCCCAGACTGTGCTTCCTCAGCATGAATGTCGAAGAAGGGATAAGGAGGCGGGAAATCAGGCAGGACCTTTTGCACCACCACCAAGGTATGAGGCAGATGTAAATTACTATTTGGATGGCCTCCAGAGATCTCGTGACCTGGATGATGACGGTGACAACCTGCCATTTTAACAAGAATTGAGAAATGCCCAGGTACCGAGCCACTATATAATGCCCAAGATACCAAAGTATGATGGGAGAGGCGACCCAGCCAAGCATTTGAATAGCTACAAGACCCACATGAGCTTGAAAGGCGCCACTCCAGCTGTGAAATGCAGAGCCTTCTATTTGACTCTTAGCCGAGCAGCAGAAATTTGGCATAGCAGGCTACCACCTGGGAGCATCAGGATCTGGCTAGAGTTTAAAACCACCTTTTTAAAGAGGTTCGTAGTAAGCAAGGAAGGAGAGGCCCCTATCCAACGCCTTCAAGACATGAGGCAGCAGCCGGGTGAGACTCTAAAGAGCTTCTTGTCCCGTTTCACAGACGAAATGGCAATTATGTTCAAGTCACTGACTGTGAAGCTTTATCGGCGCTAAAAGGAAGCCTAAACATGAACACCTTATTTTGGAGAGATGTCCAGAATCAGGATCCAACTACTTATGATGTGTTGCTAGAAATGATGAGGCGAGAAATTATCAACAAGGAGTTGATCGACCACAGAAATAGGGCTTGTCAAGGCCTCCAGCCTCAACAAAGGTAGCATGGAAGAGGGCCTACATCCCATTTGACGGATCACCAATGGAACCAGAATGGCTGCGAAATCGCTCCCAACTCGAGATAGGCGCTAGCCAAAGCAACCTTGAACGTAGTGCCCACACTGGCCTATGAAAGCGTCGCGCCCGAAGCCAACGCTCAATGAACTGAACTGCACAGTAGGCCCCCCGAAGGGGATGAGGCCGGGGCCGAGGTTCGGGACCTAAAGGTAGGCCAACCCCCCTACCCCCGCCCGAATACTACACATATCATCATTCCTATAGCCATGACATGATAAATTATAGAGACATTACCCACCATCCCAGGTGGGCAAGTCTCCGAAATGACCAATGGAATGATTCACAATAGAGAAATAGGCCCCCGCTTAGGTGTGATTAAGAGCCTAGGCACGATGAGGACACTCCCTGCCACTAGGACATCTCTCCCCAATGGCAGAGGGAACATGAAGAAGAAAGATCAATAGGAAAACAAGAAAGAGACCGTCAAACTCGAATAGATAACGCCCCATACATGAGATTGACACTATCTTTGGAGGCCCTTATGTGGGTGGAGAAACAAGAAATTCCCAGAGAAAATATACGATAGAGGCTAAAGGTCCCCCACTGACTAGTTATATAGTGAATAGCAGTTCCCAGAGCAGTTAAACACCCCTCATCATGTTCAAAAATAAAGATTCGAAGGGTGTGCACTACCCCATTGTGACGCCCATGTCGTGAGAGTTGTGGTGGCTCGAAACGGACTAAAATGGATGCGATGGACAATGGGAGCTTCGTCAACATTCTATTCAGATCCGTGTTTGACAAAATGATTTTGGATCATGAGTTGACCCTAATCTACACCCCTTTGTATGGCTTCACAAGGGATAGCGTAATCCCGATGAGTAAGATCACACTTGCAGTAGAAATGGGAGAACTGGCCTCATCGATATTGAACTTCATGGAATTCTTGATAGTTGATAGCAGGTCCGCCTACCACGAGGTATTGGGGAGGCCCGTGTTAAAGGGACTTGGAGCCGTCACTTCCATCCACGACCTATGCATGAAATTTCCAACTGCACAGGGGGTGGCAACAGTGAAAGGTGACCAAAGAGGAGCCCGGGAATGCTACTTAAATTCTGTTAGGAAGGTTGAACCTAGGGACATCAACATGATAACGGGCGTGTCGACATGGATGCTCCTAAGGACGCCCACATTTGATGAAATTGATCCCCGTATTATCGAAAATTGAGTCTCAAACGGCCCCAATGGAAGAGCTGAAAAGTTTCCCAGTAGACCCGTTGGAACCCACTAGGCTGCTATAGGTGGGCAGAGGTCTGGCCCCGAAATTCAAGGAGAAACTCAAGAAATTTCTGTGTAAAAATCGGGATGTCTTTGCTCAGAGGCACGAGGATATGGTAGGCATTGACTTCGGGGTCAGTTGCCATCACTTAAAATTGATCATAAGGTTACCCTACATAGACAGAAAAGAAGGGCTTTGAATCCAGAGCAGTATGAGGCCCTGAAAGAAGAGGTACAAAAGTTAATCAAGAATGGCTTCATTAGGGAGGCCATTTATCTGAGGTGGGTCTCCAACCCGGTCTTAGTGAAAAAACATAAAGGGAAGTGGAGGGTATGCATTAACTTTTCTGACCTTGACAAAGCCTGTCCTAAAGACAGTTTCCCACTCCTGATGATAGATCAGCTGGTAGATTCCACCGCTGGAAATGAGTCTCTGAGCTTCATGGACGCCTATTCTGGCTACAATCAGATCCCTATGTACCCAGGTGATGAGGAGCGCACTTCCTTCATCATAGATGAGGAACTCTATTGCTACCGAATGATGCCATTTGGGTTAAAGAATACTGGAGCTACCTACCAGAGGCTCCTGAACAAAATATTTGCCGACTTACTTGACAATACGATGGAGGTCTACGTAGATGACATGCTTGTCAAACGTTTGAAGGCTAGTGACCACATAACCCACCTCGATGGAACTTTTCAAGTTTTACGAAGGTATCGTATGAGGTTGAACCCCCTAAAATGTGTTTGGAGTCGTTGGTTAAAGAATGCCAGAGCCACCTACCAAAGGCTTGTGAATAAAATGTTTGCCGACTTACTCGGCAACATGAGGGAGGTCTACGTAGATGACATGCTTGTCAAAATTTTGAAAGCTAGCGACCACATAACCCACCTTGACGGAGCTTTTTGTGTCTTACGAAGGTACCGTATGAGGTTAAACCCCCTCAAGCGTGTGTTTGGGGTCGTGTCAGGCAATTTCCTGGGATACATTGTCAACCAAAGGGATATAGAGGCCAACCTCGAGAAAATACAGGCACTGATTAAGATGAGGTCCCCCCAAAAGTCGAAGGAAGTGTAAAGCTTAACCGATCGGGTGGCAACTCTAAGTCATTTTATCTCAAAGGCAACTGAGAGATGCCTCCCTTTCATTAAAATTCTAAAAGAAAAAATCAAATGGACTAGGGAATGTGAAGAGGCCTTCCAGGAGCTGAAAAAGCACCTAGGGTAGGCCCCCCTCCTCTCGAAGCTCAAGCTAGGAGAAGCACTACAATTTTACTTGGTTGTCTCCGATGAGTCCGTAAGTGATGTGCTCGTTAGGGAAGAAGGTGTAGCCCAACTACCGGTTTATTATGTTAGCAAGGCACTGTTATTACCTGAAACTCGATACCCAGACATGGAGAAGCTAACCTTGGCACTAATCACCGCATCAAGAAAGTTGAGGCCCTATTCTAATCCCATACAATACATGTATTGACCAGCTTCCCACTCAGGCAAGTATTACAAAAACTTAATACCTCGGGGAGATTGTTGAAATGGGCCGTAGAATTGAGTAAATTTGAAATCCTTTTTACAGCAAGAACTGTCATTAAAGGCCAGGCCATCGCAGATTTTGTGGCAGAATTCGCCAATGTCCCTCACATGGACGAAACGATGGAGGTTGTCGAGCCCCCACGTGGAACCTATTTATAGATAGCTCGGCTGAGGAAGCAAGCTCGGGTGCTCGCATAGTACTAATGAGTCCCGAAGGTCACAAGTTGAATAGCGCCGTACGATTTGGGTTTAAGGCCACAAAAAATGCGGCTGAATATAAGGCCTACTTGCCAGCTTGAGGCTAGCTAAGAAAATGCAAGTAAAAAAGCTACACATCAATAGTGATTCCCAACTTATCGTAGGATAGGTTAATGGTAACTTTGTAGCTAGGGATAAAGCCATGTTCGCCTACCTTAAGCTGGTAATGAATCTGCTCCCCTCCTTTGAAAAATTTAAATTGATCCAAATCCCACGAATTGAAACTACCCACGAAAATACTTTGTCTAAACTGGCTAGTAGCAAGGATTCTGAGTTGTTGACGACGGTGCCAATCGAACACCTCTCGAGACCATCCACTTCCATAGAGGAGGTGATGTGGGTGGAAGGAACCCCAACTTTGATGCAACCCCTTATGGCATACCTTAAAGGTCAGATATTGCCAGACAATAAAGAAGAGGCCTACAAGCTAAGGAGGAGATCCGTACATTTTATACTAGTGGATGATATTCTCTATAAGTGTAGATTCTCTTCACCTCCTCTCCGGTGTGTAGGAGGGGAATCCACCTATGTCTTCCATAAGATCTACGAAAGTATTTGTGGCAACCACTCAGGAGGGCTCGCTTTAGCAAGAAAAACACTAAGGCAAGGGTACTCTTGGCCCACCTTGAAAAATGACGCCATTCAATTTGTTCGAAAATGCAATAAATGCCAGTGTTTCTCCAATGTCCAAAGACAACCCTTCCAGGAGTTGGTAACAATGTCCAACCCTTGACCTTTTAGCAAGTGGGACGTGGACCTCATTGGCCCTTTACCCAAGGGTAGAGAAAGCGCTAATTTCGCCATTGTTGTAATTGATTACTTTACAAAGTAGGTAAAGGCCGAACCTCTGGCAAAGATTACGAAAGCTAACACGTCCAAGTTTCTGTGGAAAAACATCATATGCCGGTTTGGGATTCCCCACTCTATCGTCTCAGATAATGGAAGGTAGTTCGACAATGAAAAGGTACGAGACCTCTGTGAAGAGCTAGGATTCAGGAAGCATTTCTCCACCCCTTATCAGCCCCAGGTTAATGGGTAAGACTATAAAACACACTTTGAAGAAGAAACTTGACACGGCCAAAGGAGCTTGGGTGATGAGTTACCACAAGTACTGTGGACTATCTGAACTACAAGTTGGACTCCAACTGGAGAAACTCCTTTCTCAATGACCTACGGTGCCGAGGTTGTGAGCCCGGTAGAGGTGGGGGCTACCTTCTCCCCGAAGGTTACACTTCTGCGAGATATCAAATGACGAACGCAAGAGATATGAACTTAATTTCTTTGAAGAACAAAGGGATGACTCCCATTTGAAATTGGCTGCATATCAAAGGAAGATGGCCGGGTATCATAATGCTAAAGTAAAGAAGAGGTCCTTCCAGATAAATGACTTGGTGCTTCGGATGATGTTCTTATCTTCCAAGGAGTCATGGATAGGCACCTTGGGGCCAAACTATGAGGGTTCCTACCACATTGAAAAAGAAATCCAACCTGGTACCTACTGGATCAAAGACATGGATGGAAATGTTCAACCTCATCCATGGAATGTCGAGCATTTACGAATGTATTACCAGTAAATGTAAATCATAGCTGAAAGTTTTCCCCAACCCTTGTATATAAATAAAATCTTTGTTTCAAGAAAGTTGTCAAGCGTGGGAGCATCGAAGGAGAAGGTCCAATCCCTAAGGGGACCACCTCGTCTGAACTCCGAAGCGTACATCACATGCCTCCCTTTGAAGAGGCTGAACGTCAAGGGAGAAGTCTTTGCATGGATGAACCATTCTCCATATAAGGAAATGTGGGCACTTCGAAGAAGAGGATCCAGTCCCTAAAGGAACCACCTCGTCTAAACTCCGAGGCGTACATCACATACCTCCCTTTGACGAGGCTGAACGTCAAGGGACAAGCCTTTGCATGGATGAACCATTCTTCATGTAAGAAAGCATAGGCACCTCGGAGGAGAAGATCTTGTCTCCAAAGAGACCATCTCGTCTGAACTCTGAGGTATACATCACATGCCTCCATTTGACAAGGCTGAACGTCAAGGGAAAAGTCTTTGCATGGATGAACCATCCTCCATACAAGGAAGCGTGGGCTCCTCAAAAGAAATGATACACTCCCTAAAAAGACCACCTCGTTTGAACATCGAGGCGTACATCACATGCCTCCCTTTGACGAGGCTGAACGTCAAGGGGGAAGCCTTTGCATGGAAGAACCATCCTCCATACAAGGAAGCATGGTCACCTCGGAGGAGAGGATATAGTTCCAAAAGGGACCACCTCGTTTGAACTCCGAAGCATACATCACACGCCTCTCTTCGACGAGACTGAATGTCAAGGAAGAAGCCCCATATTAGTTTAAAGCCTCAGAGTTATTTAACTACGCCAGTTTATTTGAAGTCCAAAATCCAACCAGATTGAATATTAATTTGTTCATTCAAAGTAAAGGCTCAGAGCCTAAATAATTAACGGTAATTTTTAGTTTAAGTTCAATCTGGTTTCAGTTCAGTTAGTTAATCTCAGTTCTGTATGAGGTTCATACTGTAGTTTGTTGAAGCAATTCATTATAGTTAATACACTAAGGAAGTTCATTTACTTCAAAGAAATATGACAAAATAGTAAATGGGGAAAAGTACAGAAACTTCATTCATTTTAGAGAATATCGAATACATTAAGAGGCCCAAGGGCATTACAAATTTGAGTTAAAGCCTAAACTACTGCTGGGGAGATGGAGAAGCTTGTGCCTCAGTGGTGGGTGCGTCGATCGCTACTTCTTCCAGAGTCCTTTCTACAGGAACTTCTTCAGTAGCTTCCTCCGCTGGGGTTTGAGGGACCTCTTTCTCAATGAATTCCACATTCAATTCTGAAGCATTCAGTTCAGGGTAGAGCTCCAAGACCCTACCCGCCACTTCATTGTAGGCGAACCTCCTTTAATATAGAGCAAAGTGTTGATACTCCTCAGTCAAGTAAAAGTTGGCAATATAATTTTTTACTGTTTCTTCCCCAGCATGTTGAGCCTCAGCTTTAGCTTGTGTGACCTCATCTGCAAAGTATTTAACTTGGCCTTCCATGAATTGGTTTGCCTCTCTGAAGTCAGTAAGTTGGAGGTTGGCTTTCTCGAAAGCCTCGGCAGTTAGCTTCTGATGGCTGTTTGAAGTCTCAGCTTTCTTCATCAATACAACCACCTCATATTGAGACTCGTGCACCTCTTTCCTAATAGTCTCAATTTCAGTCAAGGCAGAAGCTAACTTGGCCTCACTTTTTATTTTTTCGGCCCTCAGTTCATTAGCCTATGCTTTCCCTCTCTTCACCTCGGCCTCGACAGCATTCAGCTTTTCGTACAAGGCCCTGTTCCTCCGTTGAATATCAGATAGCACTTCTTGACATTCCAGGGCCACTCCAAAGGCCCTTGCACTTTGGCTCACCAATGTGGTAGTGAAGTCCATCGCATCACAGGTGGACACATAGTTCTGCCATCTCTCGGTCCAAAATTTATTAAAATCTTATGTGCCACGTCAGACTTCAGTTGGCAACATCTCCAGGACTATCGAGGTGATCTGATCATCCCTCCTAGCTAGGAAGTTCCCAGACTTCCCCGAGGTCCTCTCCGTTTGGCTCTTGTTAGGAGCCTCAGAAGCTGAATGAGTTCTCTTCTTTGCTTCTTCATTGGCCATCCGAGACTGCTCTACAATAGCAGCCTTAATCGAGGATTGGAGAAGTTTTGGCTGCTAGGAAGCCCCTTTTCAGAATGGGACATTGTGGTCCCAAAGCTGGCAGAAACCCAACTTGCATGAACAAGTCCTTTTCTTTGGGGGCTCCTCCGTTTTCCCCTTGCCCTTATCAACAACCATCTGGGCCTTCTTGGGAGCTCCCTATTCCTCTTCCCCCCTCCCTTTACTAGCTTGGTCCTTGCTGAGGCGTTGTAGGCTCGACCTCGCCTGCTTGGCCTCCTCGAAGGAAGGCTTCAAAGCCTTTGTGCCAAAGATGGCTGTGGCCTTAAGTATAGTGGCCATATCAGGTATTGGATACTTCTTCTTGGTAAATTTGTCTGCGCATGTGAAAGAAACGATTAGAAATCGCAAGAATGAATATAAACTTAATGGAAATAAAGGGGTCACTTACCCTTGGAGGCCATCAATCCGAAGTCCAGGAAAACGGCTTCGGTCAATTAGATGGGCAAAGCTTCTGAGCTTCAAAGATCGCTTGTAAATATCTTTGATGATGTCCCACTCCATCAAGCTCATATCTAGAACCGAAATATGCAATAAAAATAAGAGAAATCAGTACCAAGAAGTTGGGCGTAAAATTAAAAAGTTGTAAGGCGAGGCACTCACACGCTTCGTAGTACTGGGTCGGTACAGTACATGCTGGGACAACATCTCCCTCGACCATCTGCCACCTGCATCGAACCCAGAACTAGGAATATTTCCATTCTTTTATGGAGGAGGGGAGCCCCACTACAAAGGAAGAATGAGCCCCCCAAGGGGTGATGTAGTACCATCCCTTGGAATCGTCCTTCTCAGTGACTCGAGCCTGAAAAATGGTTTGGAAGACATGCAGAAGTATGTCTTCACCTAAAGAAACCTCATTCCAATAGAAGTACACCCCGACTAACTGGCTCCACCCATAGCAAAATCTAGGTGGGCGACATCATGAAATTCCTCAGCACCGCCCTAAAGAAGGGATGCAAAGGTAGACGCACTTCTACTTTGAGAAGGAATTCACTAAAGGCCACACAGCCCGACCTCGGGAACCATGATGTTCGTGGGCCATGGGAATTAACAACTCTACATAATGAGGTATGCATTATGTTTCCCTAAGCTCTGCTAATTTAGAAGAGGTTATGGAAGATGGGATTTTGGCAACCCCCTAATCTGCCTCATAATCAATAGGCTCCTTGGTCATGCTATATCGATCTCCCAACCCCTCAGACACTGACTCATTCCCATGCCTAGCAACTGTAACTACCATTGCCGCATCAGAATCCATTAAAAACAATAGACAATGGTGAATAAACACAAAAATTGATGAGAAGTTGACAAATCGTGTCGTGTTTTCACAAAGAAAATACCTAGGAATGAATGGGACCAAAGAACGCTCGTCGGAGAATCAGAGTGATTTTCGCAAAGGTAAAACTCCAAAGCCTAGTGACTCTGAAACGCCCAATCCTTTAACAAATTCAACCCGCTGAATTCAAAAAGTTTATTTCACCAACGCCTCAGATTAATAAGTGAAAACCACGTACCAGCCTCTGCGCGTCATTGCTTATCACAAAAGCATGCAGCCATCATCCCTTAATGTAACGACCGTACGTGTATTGGAAGTTGGACCGCTTCAACTGTCTCATCTTGGTAACATGCAAAATCGTCAAATCAGGTGGACCAATTTCCACATTAATGAACTCACAATAAGCATTGAGCCTCATCACCACTTCAGCTTCAATAGGCATTGAGCCTCATCGCCTCAGCTTCAAAAGAACTTCAGCTTCAATAAGCGTTTCAGCCTCGACCAATTCCTTTGTGGACTCGTCTTGGCTTTAATATTGATTTCAACTGCCCAGGAACATCAGCCTCGAATTCAGCACATATTCAACACCATGACTATTTCTATTCTAAAGTAAGTTAGGCTTAAATCACTTATTAAAATTCCATGCACTACATAAATATTTATGCATGGACTTGGGGGATTAGTGTAATGGATTACAAATTTCAAAAACTTCTTTGACATCATTACTAACGTCTACACATGATATAAATAATCACGCATGGACTTGAGGGACTATTGTTATGACTCGTTACTAAGGACTACCACGTGGCCATCGAAACTAAGCTGTGGGACCCAATCCAACCGAACCGTCTTGCCTCCTTCTATTTCTACCGAGGCCCAAGTAACTCCGAGGCACCTTCTAGATCCTATGCTCTCCGGCTCGTGGTGGCCCACGTGCAAGGATTTGCTCATGATGAAGATCTTTGGTACGAATAATTGATGCGACCTTTGTAAAAAGTGTATTTGTGTCATGTCTTGTCAATAGGTTGTAAGAGCATTAAATGTTAGGAAGGTCAACTTGATGGCTAGGATTTGATGCTTTGACCGAGGAGATGAGGCCACCTGTAATTTGATCTAAGGGTCACCATTCCATTTGTAACACTATAAATACCCCCATCATGTAACAATTGAAAACTAATGCAACTTTAAATACTTGGAGCAATTTATTTGGTTCTCTTACATTGATT
>CAIGRB010006230.1:0-36206 GCA_903798255.1 Fraxinus quadrangulata | reverse complement strand
TAGATCATTGTATTGGATCGAACCTTCATATTATATCGTTTGCACTCTCTATCCCTTCTCCTTATTGTGTTTTTACTTTGTGTAAATTTACACCATTCTACTTGCTTGTTTAATAGTGTCTAGTTGTCTTCTATTCATATTTGCTTTTATTATTTGATTGAATTACTTGCTTGAACTTGCTTACAATTATTAATTTTTCAAAGTACTCTTAACTTACGTAAATTTAGTTAATTTTTCGAAAAAAGTTTAAAAATCAATTCATCCCCTATTGGTTAGCTATTCTTGGACTTTCAAAAATCGAGTTCACGTGAAAATCCCGAATAGGCGCCACTCCGGGCGCCTGAGGCAAAATCTGAACAAAGGCCCCGGGCATTTCGTCCATATTTTTTTGTTCCAAATTATTTTCTTCATCCCGAACTCTTTTTTAAGTCCAATACTAATTTGTAACTCTCAATGAACTTTCAAAATAGAACTTCAACGTTACTTAGGACTTTAATAGCATTTCAAACTGAATTCTTATTGACATTCACTTCAATTAGAATTCTTTAATTACTTCAACAAGGAATTTGGGTCACACCCGAATTCTAACAATCTCCACCTTGATACGAATACCACTGCAACGAACAAATCTCCAAAATATTCTCCACCTGAAGAAGAAAATCCATCTGCAAGGAATGAACTAACTCTTCAACAATAACCAAAACTGATTTCTCCAACCAATCACAAAATACTCAACCTCTTTCAATAAATCCAAGACTTATTCTGCAGAGTTACCTCAAATTATCAGAAAAAAATAATTATTTTAAAATTCACCAAATTAGGCTGTAACACACCTCAAAGCAAAATCAAATCCAAATGATTTTAAAGAAGTCCATTTGCTAGATTGTGCACATTCTACTACGCTGAAATCACGCTCAACAAAATCAGCATCCACATACTTTTTTTCCACTGGATCCATCCCTAGCAATTGAATACAATAGTACCATAGGTGATGGTAGCAAATCGGTATTATCCATATCTCCTGAACTCTACTAAACTATATTCTTCAAATCCAACCATTTACGAGCTCTGAAAGGTATTGTACAAAAATGAATGTCCACTACGACATTGAATCTGTGCTGATTAACTCTTCTAGATTTTGCACGACCCAGTAACATATATAACTGAGATATTTCTTGTCCCTTCAATACAAACTGGGCACCCTTACAAACCTTCAAATTCCACCTCTACCAAAAAAACTCATGACCCTTTGAATTAAGGATAGATGATGACATGAAATTCTTCTTCAAATTCGAAACATGTCAAACATGTCCTAGTGTTCTAATTGTCCCATCTAATAGTTTAAATCTGATCGTACCAATTCCAACAACCCGACAAGGTGCGTTGTTTCATATAACCGCGACACCTTTGAAAACGGTTTCATATGTAGCAAACAAGTCCTTATTAAGATACATATGAAATGCACACGTTGAATCTAGAATCCAATCCTCCACAGGTTTAGACTTGATGTCAAAAATAGCCAAGAGATCTCAACTATACAAGATCGTATATCTAAATGAAGAAAATGGATCGGATAACGAACACAATAAGATCAAGGCCAAATCTTCTTCATCATACTTTAGTTCCAAAGTTTCCAAATCAGCGGCTATCTCTTTAAAAACAGCTATGTGATCTTCCAATGATCATTCTTCTACCATTCGATGAGAGTATAAATTCTACTTGAAATGCAATTGCTTCAGACTTTTAGTCATGAACAATTGCTCCAACTTCAACCATAAAGTAACTGCTGAACCCTCATTCAAAACATCCTGAAGAGTGGTATTCGATTGATGAAGATAAATATGAGAAACTGCATTTTTATCATTCCGTAATTTTTTCTCAGCGGTCAAAGTTGTGGGCATCTTGTCAATTCCTAGCAATGCATCATCCAAATCCTGTTGTGTGAGTATTGCATGCATCTTAACCTGCCAGAGAAAATCCAGTGCTCCAATCCAAAAGAGAAATGTTATACTTTATGGAAGCCATCATGAACAAAACACATTAAACAAATCAAACCCTGCACTTTTGCAGAACTGCTAAACTTAGGCTCTGATACCACTTGTTATGTTAATTATGCCTAGAATCTCGTATACCGTTTGTTGAGAATTCAAGGATCACATATTGCTCGATACCAGTTGATATGAACCAACCACCAGATTAAGATGTTGAAGTTATATGACAAAATATGAAATATTTTATTATGAGCAAAAGAATAAAAGAAGATAAAAAAATATGACAGAGAAATTATGAGATTTTATTGTATCATAAATAATGAAGATAGAGAAATATTACAATGATCCTAAAAGCTAGTAATTAGTTTTCTCACACTATTTTCACATCATATAATTATATAAAAGAGCCTAATATTTATAGAGAACATGTAGGTGACGTCTAAACCTTCCTAGTAGAATTGTTAATGAAGTAGGATGTCAAAAAATTGAGTCCAAAACGAAAAGGAGAGAAAAATGCAAAAATCCCGAATAGGCACGGCACCACCTTCTGGCGCCAGGGTCGGCGCTGCGGTGCCCCTGCTGGGCGCGTCGGCACCCGGGGCAAAATCCCAATAGGGGTGCGACGCTACGGTGCCCCATTCCCGGCACTACATGGCTAGGTATTCTATCCTTTATTTTTTTGTTTTAAGTTATTTTCTTCATCTCGAACCCTTATTCAAGCCCAATACCAATTTTCAACTTCCAATGTGTTTCCAAAATAGTACTTCAACTTGACATAAAACTCTAATAGTATTCCAAACTGAATTGTTGTTGATGTGCACTTCAATTAGAATTCTTCAATTATTTCAACAAAGAATTCGGGTCACATATAAATTCTAACAATACTAATACAAGCTTTTGACATTGACATGAATTCTTCTTGTAGTTATTTGACGAGGCGTGTTTTCTACAATGAATTATGTCAAGAATCGATTACGAAATCGTGGTTATCTATGGTTGGATTATAGATTGATTGTGTCTAATGAGAACTATGTAATTGACAAAATTGATGAAGTAATTATACAATGTTAATAAAGTATGAAAACTGTAAGAAACACTTGGTATCAAAAAAATTCCGAAGATTTTTTATATGTTAGTTTGGGGACTCCCAACTTAAACTGTATGACTCCACTATTGATTATTTGACTTTAAACATCGAATGATATCCACCATTGGCTTCTCACATGAAAAAAATATATAAGCAAGAAAATTTAAAGATTATATTATGGAAACTTAAAAGTGAACAAAACTTATTTTAAAATATATTTTCTTTTTAGTCATTTATATTTTAGATTAAGTCATTTTTTGTGACTTACAAAACAAGTCACTTAATCTGATGGCAGGGGATAGCGTCTATATTTTTATTTTTTCGAAAATGATAATTATGTCCTTTTCAATTACAATGTTATTCCAATGTAATTGCAAATAGAACTCAAATTGTACTAAGTCACAAGTTACACAATGTATATCAATTGTTCTATAAACTAATCTTGGAGCATGATATAAAATAATGCATTCAATTATGGCTAATCTCTATCACTGAAGGTCGTCGACTACAACTAACTAATTATCATGTACAAGTATCATCGAAGAATTCGATATATTGATATATATGATAATTGATTATAGTACTTATGATCATCATTCACCTTTATAATTTGGAATTTTTAAAATACTGCTAGTAGCACTATAAATGTAAACTTAACAACTATTTTTAGTCTTCACATAATCACTTTTCTATATATACTATGGACATTCAACTGTGTATGGATTTTTATCACTCGGCAAGTACATTTAGAAAATTTTCAAAGGTATGTAATCTGTAGTTTTTTTGTTTTTTGTTTCTTTTGCTTTTTGTTTTCTTTACATTTTTAAATAAGTTGTTCACATTAAAAGTCAAGAGTTTTGTTCTTATAACTAATTTTCTCCATCAAGTTCGTAAGTAAAATGTTACAAGACTTGTAATCATTGAGTCACGTAATCTTATAGGCCAAATTTTTTTCGAATGGATAAATTCAATCATCTCAATAGTGCTTTAAGATTTAAGAAATCAAAAACTTACAAGAGGAGGGAAAAAATGAGTTGACATAATATTATTTCAATCAGAAAATTACTATCCAACGTAATTTTATTACAAGTTGTTACAAAACAAACAAGATATCAGAATCGTCCTGATACCACTTGTTAAGAAACAAACCATCGGATTGAGATGTTGAACTTATATGACAAATAATGAAGTATTAGATGAAGCAAAAGAATAATAGAGACAAGAAATATGGTAAATGAATTAAGAGATTTTATTGATTTAAAAATAATGGAGAAAAGAGAAAATGACAATGGATCTTATAATTCTAGTAATCTATTTTCTCACACTATAAAATTGTATAGAAGAGTTTAATATTTATAGGGAACATGTAGGGATGTCCAAACCCTCATAGTAGAGTTGTTGATGAAGTATGATACCAAAAAATCAAGTCCAAAACAAATTCTAACTCTCAATGGATTTCCAAAATAGAAATTCAACTTGACATATGACTCCAATAGCATTCCAAATTGAATTTTTCTGGACGTGCACTACAATTAGAATTCTTCAATTACTTCAATAAGGATTTCGGGTCACACGCAAATTCTAATAATCTCTACCTTGACACGAATTTCACTGCAACGAACAACACTCCAATATTCTCCACTTGGAGAAGAAAATCTGTCTGCAAGGAATGAACCAACTCTATAGAATTACCTAAGATTCCTCCCAAAAAATCATAATGATTTTAAAATTTGCCAAATTGGACTGTAACACAACCCAAAGTAGAATCAAACCCAAATACTTTTAAAGAAGACCCCTTACTAGATTATACACTTTTTACTACACTACAAGTATGCTCAACAAAATCAGCATCCACAACCTTTTACCATTGGGTCCTTCCCTAGCAATCGAATACAATGGCACTGTAAGTAATTGTGGCAAAATGACATTATCCATATTTTCTGAACTCCACTGAGCTATATTCTTCAAATCCAACCTTTTACAAGCTCGTAAGGTATTGTACCAAACTGAATGTCCACCACGGTACTAAACATGTGCTCATTAACTTTTGCATAACCCTACAAGATGTATAATTGAGACATTTTATGTCCCTCCAATACAATTTGGGCACCTTTACAAACTTTCGAAACTCCACCTCCACCAAATAACTTATAACCTTTTGAATCAAGGATAGATAACGAGATGAGATTCTTCTTCAAATTCGAAACATGTCGAACCTGGCCAAGTATTCTAATTGTCCCATCCAATAGCTTCAATCTGACTGTACCAATTCCAACAACCCGATAAAGTGTGTTGTCTCTTATAACCACGACACCTTTGAAAATAGTTTCGTATGTAGTAAACAAGTCCTTATTAGGACACATATGAAATACACACGCTGAATTCAGAATCCAATCCTCCTTTGGTTTATACTCAATGTCAGAAATAGCCAAGAGATCTCCCTCACTTAGAATGTTCTCTGCGAGGTCTGCTTTATCTGAAGTCTCTGATTGCTTCCCATATTGACTTGCAGCCAACATTTCTTTATTCTGCAATTTGTAGTAATCATTCTTTAAGTGCCCCGTCTTCTTGTAGAAGTTATAAATCTGATTACTGAACTTAGACTTCGATTTGACACTTCCAGAACCACCATGAGCAACAAGGTCTTCTCCATGTCTGACCTCTGAAACTGGATGCATCATCTTCTCTTTTGAATACAAAGTATCATACACATCATCTATGGTAAGAGTATAACGACTATATAAAATCGTGTTTCTAAATGAAGAAAACGAAGCAAGTAACTAACACAATAGGATCAATGCCAAATCTTCATCATCAAACTCTACGTCCAAAGTTTTCAAATTAGTGATAATCTATTTAAACACTGCCGACGATATTCCAATGATCCTCCTGCCATTCGATGAGAGTATAAACGCTGCTTAAGATTCAACTTGCTTGTTAGACTTTTAGTTATGCACAATTACTCCAATTGAAAACTCCTCCAAAACGTCATGAAGAATGGTATTCGATAGATGAAGATGAATGTGAAAAAACTACCTTTTTATCCTTCTGTAATTTCTCCTACATGGTCAAAGTTACGGGCATCTTATCAATTTCCACCGACGCATCATCCAACTCTTGTTGTACGAGTATCGCATGCATCTTAACCTGCCATAGCGAAAATCTAGTTCTCCGATTCAAAAACGAAATTTTATACTTCATGGAAGCCATCACGAACAAAAACCTCAAACAAATGAAACCCTAAGTTCTTGCGGAACTGCTGAACCTAGGCTTTGATACCACTTGTTAAAAATAAACAAGATACCAGAATAACTTTGTTACCACTTCTAGTGAAACAACCAAAATATATTTTTTTTAGAAGAAATATTAATATGTCTGGATCGCTGTTAGCAATGTTGTTGAAGTTATAAGGTAAATAATGAAATATTAGATCAAACAAAACAATAATTAGAGAAAAGAAATATGGTAGAGGAATTAAGAGATTTTATTGACTCGAGAATAATGGAGAAGAGAGAAAATTACAATGAATCCTATAATTCTAGTAATCTATTTTCTTACTCTATAAAATTGTATAGAATAGTATAATATTTTTAGGAAACATACAGGGGATGTCCAAACCATCCTAGTAGAGTTGTTGATAAAGTAGGATACCAAAAAATCTAGTCCAAAATAAATTTCAACTCTCAATGAGATTTCAAAATAAAATTTCAACTTGACATAGGACTCCAATAACATTCCAAACTAAATTTTTCTTGATATACACTTCAATTAGAATTCTTCAATTTTTTCAACATGGAATTCGGATCGCACCCAAATTCTAACACAATCCAGGTAACCTAATGTAATTTTACTGTCATACTAGAATTCCAACATTAGCTCTATGCACAATAGAAAGCTAGCAAGGTTTTGACCTTTTGTTTGAACTCCAAATAAAATGTTAAGAACTTGTCTAAAATCTTTCTTGGAGTATCAAGTTTTTATCCACTTGAATGTATCATCAATGCACTTTTTGCTCGATTGAGACTTAATCAAGCAAATATTGTATTCACAAGATTGATTTACTAACATTGTAAAGGAACGAGAATTCAGGAACCCGGACCAATGTGAATTTTATCGTCCCAATTGACACCATAATTGATAAATTCACTAAAGACATATATGCCCCTACTAAAAATCCAAGATTAAATATTAATTTTTTTAACAGAAACCATAAAATAAGATGTCATGTAACTTTATGACGTAACACAAAAATAACATGTAAGTTTATGATAAATGTGGTGTTGGAAATAGTTTATTAATTAGTGAAATGGGTCCCCAATTTTAGTGGGACCCATAGTTTGATTTTAGCGAGACCAAGCATGATCACTTTTTATTTTACGAGATGATTAATGTGATATATTTACTTATCGAAAATCATTTAGAATTGAATGAAATATTTAATGTCAAAGTAACCCACTTGAAACTATAAACTAGTAAAGAATTTGATTTATTGAAAATTTTCACACACTTATTTCACATAGGAAATTTATGAAACTTTGGTGACTCGGGTTTGGGCCCCAGGGGTACCAATAGTTTTTGAAAGGGAGAATACCTATATCCTATTGAGTTCGGTCCTAAGCCCACACGCGCACTCGTTGCTGTCGTTCGTCTGATCGGCTTAGCACGCACAAGCACCTGTCCGAGTCCGATTCGATTTGTGTTCAGGTGCTGGTGGTTTGTGTTCAGGTGCTGGTGGATCCTTGTACTATAATATCTTTTTGGACAAAAATTATTTAAACTTTTGAGCCAAATTACAATTAATCAAAAATTTGGGTACTTGTTGAAATTAATTTTTATTGCTTTACTTCTGGGTAATTTTTTGGTGTGGTCGTCTATTAATCGACGTAATAAACATCTGTTAACAGACTTAATAGATGTAATGTTTCATATTGAACAATGCTAGATGTTCGAGTTTGGAGAGCTGACTGAATAGTGATGACTGTATTGAAAGAGTTTGAAGGATGTTCGAATGGCCATGAACGCGAGTCTATAAATAACGTGTTCTACTTTCAAAATAATTACATCATTTTTATTGTAAACTTTCTCTACTTTAAATCTCATTCTCTCTCTCATTCAGATAATGTTCTTGAAGTGAAAAACACTTTATTAAATTCGTTAGAACTCCTGCAGATTGTTGTACTGCTTCCTTAGGAGACGAAATTCATTATATCTTGAAAAATGATTGTTGAACACCTTTAGCACCTATGAAGGTAGGAAATTCATTTTAAGGAAATATCGTGAAGTTGTGGGCTCGAATTAACTTTTTGATCCTATTGTTGCGCTGTGCAAATTACATTACGATAATTCTGTCAGTGTATATTCAAATTGTTCGAATGAGCAATTTATGCTCCAGAAACAACAGTCTTAAAAAGAATTTGATTTTATTCTGTTTTATTCTGTTTCTACTCATTTTTACTGTTTATCTTCTTATTGTGTTGAAGAAATGACAACTTCTGGTACTACACTTCGTAATACGATCGGGAGAAAAATCAGAGAAATTTAATAGGTCAGATTTTAAGCGTTGACAATAGAAAATACATTTTTATCTGACAATATTAAGTTTGGCAAAATTTCTCAAAGCAGATGCGCCTCCATACTCCGAGAAAGATTCTGATGTTGAGAAATTGGCTGCATGGAAACATTCTGATTTCCTGTGTAGAAACTATGTACTCAACGGATTGGNTTATATAATGTGTACTACAATGCGAAGTCCTCAAAAGAATTGTGGGAATTTTTAGACACCAAGTACAAAACTGAAGATGCCGGTACAAAGAAATTAATTGTCGATCGTTTTTTGGATTACAAAATGGTTCACAGCAAGACTGTCATATCCTAAGTTCAAAAACTCTAAATCATACTAAGTGATATCAATGTCGAAGGAATGAAACTAAGCGAATCATTTCAAGTTGCTGCACAAATCGAGAAATTGTTGCCTTTTTAGAAGGACTTCAAGAATTATCTAAAGTATAAGAAAATGAAACTTGAAGATATCATGGTACAGTTAAAAATAAAAGAAGACAATCGTAAATCTGAAAAAAGGAGTGATGCATCTCATTCGATGGAATCAAAGGCCAATATTGTGGAAGGAGGTTTAAAGACTAGCAAAAAGATGAAGTACAATGGAAAAGGGCAAATTAGTTCTTCAAAGACTCCTAAAAAGTTCAAAGGCAACTATTATAATCGTGGCATGGTAGGACATCAATCTAAGAACTGTCGGAAGCCAAATAATGTCTAGGGAATAACTCCTCAAGCCAATGTAACAAAACATGAAAACCTTTCTCGTTGCATACAATACATAAATCTCGTTGCATAATATTAAGTTTTGGAGTCCCAAAGTCTTTTGGGACGAAGCTATTATGACTGTTTGTTATTTGATTAATTTGACTCCATCTGTTGCATTGAATGGTGATACTCCGCATGAAAAATGGCCTGATAAACTAAGTGATTATTCTATACTTAGAACTTTTGGTTGTAGTGTATTTCCTCATCAGAGTGAGGGAAAACTTGAACCTATAGTGAGAAAATGTGTTTTTCTAGGTTATCATAAGGGTGTCAAGGGTTATAAGTTATGGAATAGAAGCCAAAAGGGGGTTAAGATCATTGTGAGTAGAGATGTTACATTCAATGAGAGCGAAATGTCATGTCTTAAAACTGAATCTGAATTCGTGAGTGAGTGAGGAAAAACAAGACAAAGAGAGTAATCAGTTGAATGTGGAGTTAGGGAAACATAGCACATCCATCCTTGTTACAGGAAGTGAGGTATAGACTCAGGAACAATAACCTGATATGGAGAATAGAAAAGAAGTAGTAATAGAAGAACACCCTAAAGAAGAGAATCTTCTAGGTGATTATAACTTGGCTAAAGATAGAGAGAGGAAATAGTCTAGCGTACCCATAAAATTTGGTTATGAATTTGAGCTAGCTTTTACTCATGCGAGTTATAAGGAGTTAGCTAATAGGGAGCCAAACACCTTTGATGAGGCGATGAAAAGTGTCAATCTAAAGAGTGGTTAAAGGCAATGAAGGATAAGAGAGTTCTTTAGAAAATAATCAAACTTAGAAGCTAGTACCTAAATCTAAGAATAAATCTACAGTTGACTGTAAGTGAGTATTTAAGGTTAAGGAGGGTACTAGTGCATCTGAACCCGTAAAGTTTAAAGCTATGTATATATGGCCTAAAATAATCACTTAAACAGTGGCATAAAAGATTTGATTCTTTTGTACTATCCATAGGGTTTCATCGCAGTAAGTTTGATCATTGCCGTTATTCCCAACATAATGATGCTAATAATAACTATGTGTTCTTATTACTATATGTGGATGATATGCTATTGGTTGGTTCATCAACTAAATGGGTAAGTGACATAAAAACAAGTTTGAATGGTGAATTTGACATGAAAGACCTAGAAAATGCTAAAAGAATCCTAGGCATGGAAATTAAAAGAGATTGGTCAAATTCTATCTTTTTTTTACATCAGTACTCATATGTTTCAAAAGTGTTAAGAAATTTGGCATGCATGATTGCAAACCTGTTATATTATCTTTAGCTAATCATTTTGTATTATCTAAAGACCAGGTTTCATGTAATGAACAAGAGATAGAATACATGAGTAGAATTTCATACTCCAATATCATTGGTTCTGTTATGTATTTGATTGGTTGCACTAGACATGATTTAGCATTCTCTGTTAGTACTCTTAGTAGATACATATCTAATATAGGTCTAAGGTTTGGTGTCTATAATAAAGGTGTTAACTTGAAGTGTTTTGTTGATGCTGACTATGTTGGGGATAGGGTTAATAGGAAATCAACTTCTTTTTATGTGTTTACTTTGTCTAACTCATGTGTTAGTTGGAAATCATAGTTACAACATATAGTTGCACTATCCACGACAGAATCTGAATACATCGCTACTACTGAAACTATTAAAGAAGATTTATGGTGTAGAGGCCTTCTACATGAACTTTGTATTTTAAATGATTATGTGATGGCATATTCTGATAGTCAATCTTCTATACACCTATACAAGAATCCTATTTTTCATAAACGCACCAAACATATTGATATTAGATTACATTTTATTAGAGATATTGTGTCACAAGAAATTGTAAGACTTGAGAAAATACACACACAATATAATTCCTAAAACATGGGCACTAAGGTACTATCATTAGTGAAGTTTAGAAGTTGTAAAGATCTTCTAAATATCAGTAGAGGTAAATAATTTTCAATTTTATTGGTTCTCTCTTCTGGATTATTACTAATGCATAATAATTTTCTTTGTGAGTCCTTTGACACCAAGGTGGAGGCTTGTGAGACAAATTGTTGTCAAACGATCTCCTAAGTGATGATGTCAGTATTGTTTATTTCAGTCGGCATCGACCAAATGACTAAATGTATATCGACACCATAATTGGTAAACCAATCATATAATCCACTTGGACCATTTGAAGCAGTCTAATTAAATTAGTGTTGCTCATGGTCCAACCCAAAACTTAGATAGCTTTTATCTGTTGACAGCCCAGTTATTTCCTATTGGGCCTTATTATTTCTTATTGGGCCTAATTATGTTCTAACCCTAAAAGCCTATACCCAACCCTTATATATTTGTGCCCATTACTGTTGTTAAGTGTGTGAAATATTAATAGCCGTGTTTGAGAGAAGAAAACGGCGATTTTGGCTTTGTGCTCTCTGCTTTGCTTCGTGCTCACAGTTTTTGTGCTATTGTTTCTTCTCTTTATCCAGCCTTTGTGTCTAATCCTTGTGGCTATTATATTCTTCATATTCAGTCATTTGTGTGCAGGAACCATAGAGCAACCGTTTGGGGAGATTGGTTTGTGATTTGGTTGGATCATTGTGGTGGTGATTCAACATACTATGCCTGGATTTCGTGAAATTTGGAGCACCTTGTTCAACAATACTAATTTTAACTCTAAATAATTAAATTAGTTCGTTTACCATCCATTTCATCATTTAAATTTATTTTGAATATTTTTATTTTGGATGAATTGTAGCTACAATCTCAAACCTTTCATTCCGTCGCAGACTTTATCCGAATGTTTCATTTGGAAAGGAGATGAATAGTTAGTTCCCTTTTATTTCTTTTCTTTTTCATTTTATTTTTAAAATTATTTTATAAGTTGTAAATTTAGCATCTTGCCCTTATTATACCTAGTTAAAGTCAATTTTTCTGATCAACTAATGGTTAAATAGATGAGATCCATCAATCTATCTTTCTGTTGCAATGAAATTAAATGCTTGAGATTGTAAGTGACACAAATAAAATATTTAAATAAAGTATGCGACAAAATGAAAGGCTGTGTGTGTGTGTGTGTGTATGTATATGCCATTAATGCTAATTTTTACAATTCTGAAATAAAAGTTTCCCAAATAATTAATTGATTCTTCTAGTAATCGATTTTACTTTAGCTCGAAAAACACGACTCCTAAAACCAAATCAATACTGATCTTATGATCGACAATTCCATTATCAATCCTCATATGATTTTCCATAAATAGGGTTATAGGTGTTAAGGGCGATTTTACACATCTAGTTATATCTGTACATTTAAGTACCATTTTCTCTAATGGGCTTTAACATAAGTAACTTCTTAGGGCTTGCTTGGGCCTTTTTTTTTTTTTTTTCCCCCGTAAATTTTGATCAATTTTAGGTGACATCATTTTTGAGATGCTGAAAAAATTGGTGCTTGCTAATTTTTTTAAACACCGATTTTGAATGATTTAAAAATACTCATAACTGATATAGTGTAATTTTAACCAATCCTATCAACCCATCAAATCAACATTTTTATTGTTTCTTTATTCTTTTATAATTTTAACTTCTATAAAATAATTATTTTCAACCAACATTTTTTGTTCGAAACTAACTTGTAAATAAAAATATATTAACTAAAAAAATTATATCATAATTAAAATTTATTTATAAATAAAATATTACTTGTAAAATAAAAAATCACTTTTATGTAAAAAAATTATTTAAAAATTAAAAAAACTATTAATATGACAAAAAATCACTTATAAATTATAAAAAGTTACATATAAATAAAAGGTTTACTTAAAAATTATTTACAAGTACAAAATTAACTTGTAAAATTTACTTATAAATAAATATACTAACATAAAATTTTAATTAAATATTTAAGTTTATTTAAAATTACTTATAAATAAATATACTAACATAAAATTTTAATTAAATATTTAAGTTTATTTAAAATTTTAAGTTAAATATTAATTTATATTAAAACAAATTACCTATAAGTAAGATATCATTCATGAGTAAAAAAAAAATTATATAAAAAATATATAAACTGAAAATTTCACTTAGGGACATATATGTAATTATATTCTTGGACCCTTTTAAAAAATTGTTACTAAGTCTTTGTTTGTCTACCATTAATCAAAAAATCCGTTTGCTACAATAAGATTCTCCACCACATATGCACCCAATAAAATATTTTATACACAAATCAATAAAGTTACTTTAATTTCACTCAGACATTCTCCAAAAAATATTATTCAAAATTTCATTCTTCTCCCAATAATGAGAGACAAACAAACTTTAAAATCATTGAAAATCAATCCACTCATAAACATTCAAAACGGATATTTTAAAGAACCCTCATAACCAGTCCGTGAAACTCAAAAGCCAATCCTTAGTCACAAAAATGTCTTTTGACTTTTTCGAAATCTCTCCAAAATGGGTCCTAAAACATTTCAGTTGACTAATAATTTTATATTTAGATTAATTTTTATATCATGTTATTTATGTTAATATATAATTTTGTGGTTATAGTGATAATTATAAATCTGTAAATGATTTTTTCATGTACGAAAGAAAAATATTGTAATGTACAACTTAGGAGGTGTCCACGAAACAATCAATTTAATTTGATAATTAATCAAACTGAATTCACCTAAAATAAAAACGTAAAATTGAGCTAACCCAAATAGAAAAATCTTTGATCGGTTTGGTTTGGTTTATTCCGTTTGGACTTGGTGACTAAATGTTCTTGAGAATTTGAATTCAACTGTTTGGTCAAATTTTGGAGTAACAAAAAACAAACACCAAGCTAAAAAGGGTAAAAATTAAAAATATAAACTGGAAAGGATATATATTATTTTAAAGTTTTGGATAATTGAAATTAGAACATATTACCCGGCTGAGAGTTAAATGTTTTTGATACGGTATACGAGTTGAAAGTTTTGTAAATGTGAATAAGGTTGAAAATCTCAAATATTGGCAAAGAATATTTTGATTGTAATGATTGGAGATTGAAAAACCATACAAAGCATTGCTTAAACAAATAAATTAATTCCCTAATTTTAATGACTAAAGTAATTAAAATCATAAAATGAGTAAAAGAAAAATCATATTCTAAACAAGAAAGAAACAAAAAATAAAGATTCTACTACAACAAGAAATCTTATTTCGAATAAATACATATCTATTTGCTAAAGGATTGTCGTGCACCATTCTTTCTAGGAGTGGGCGTAGTCCGGTTCTAGAATCGAACCGCACCAAGTACCAATGAAAATTTTAGAAATTGAACAATTTGTTTTATATTTAACTACAGAAACGAATCACGACCGAACCAATCGGTTCTCAGTTTTTTTAATAAAAAATTTATAAAAAGAAAATATTAAACTGTTTGTTTGTCAGATTTAAAATAGATTTAAAATCACTTATCATTCTTGTAATCTAATAATATAAAAATTAATTAAATAAGACAACAAACAAAAATACACTCCAGGACTCAAGATTAATTAATGAGGGCATAAAAAGATAAATTATTAAACACAATATAAACTGTAAAATCTAGATAAAAAATTAAATCTTAAAAAATGCATATAACAATATATATTAAAAAATATATGTAGTATTTATAATCTGATCATCTTTCATAATCTTCAAGGTGAAGATCTTGATTATGACAATGAACCAATTTAAAAACAATGAGAAATTTGAGTCATTACAAAATATTGAACTAAAAATACAATTTTTCCTATTAAGGTTGCAATAAATGCTTAATGCTATGAATATTTCTAAAGTATTTATAAAATTTAGATTTATAATGTCCAATAATGTCTTTCTAAATACAAAAGAACTTGCATGGGGACTCAAAATCTATACTTTCCCTATTTTCCTCATACTCGTGCAATTCATAGGCATTGGGATTGTAGAGAAAGTCAATGAAATTTTTATTCTCAAGTTGAAAGCCTCATATTTTACTCCTTCGTGATTGGCAAGTTCAACTCCCGTCACATCCGCTAGACTCTTCTAAACTTCATTTTGTTCATTATAAGAGTGCAACTCAAGCATTAGGTCTTGTGCTGCAAATTCAACACCTTCAACTAGTTGTTGGTCACCATCGACCATAGATCACTATGTATTGTCATGGTTGGCTCGAACACCACTAGCGTCATCCTTAGTCATCAGGTCAAGTAAATTCCTTGTTCTGATATTAATTTCGATGCAAAGCAGAACTGAATTCTTGAAGACAAGAATATAATTAAAATTCAGGGTGACAATTAGTAAACAATATTTTGATTGTAATGAATCAGCGACAGAAAAGATGTAGAAAGATTTTCTTAACTAAAAAATCAATTCCCCAATCATAATGACTAAAGTAATTAGAATATTAAAATGAGTAAAAAAATTATATTCTAAATAAGAAAGAAAAATAGTGATAAAAAATCCTACTACAAGAATAAATTTCATTTGGAATAAATCCCTATCCTATTTGTTAAAGGATTTTCCTGCATCAATTTCTTAGGCATTTTCCACAAGTCAATATTCACTTAAGGTTCCATTTAACATTAATTTAAGAATCAAACTTCTAATTTTCAAATAATTAGAAGTTTTAAGTTTTTTGATCCAAGAAAAACTTATTATGAATTGCTTTTTGTTTACTAAACTTATAATTAATGATCATTTTAGTAATTTTATAAGAATGATGCTATAAGTACAGGGCCCTCGCCGGGTTACACACATTGGTTGGAGCGCATCAATGGATTGCTTTTTGTTTACTAAACGCTAAAATGCTAATTTTGAAACGTATTGCAATTCTTAAACGAAAGTTCTCCAAAACATTTAACTCGTTCTTAAACAAAAGTTCACCGAGTCTTTAGTTAGTCTAGCTAGTAAAAGTTAATTATTTTAAAAGCACATTAAAAGCAAATTAAGTCATGTTTGAATAATTTTCTAAAAATGCTTTGTATAATTAGGAAATGTGCTAGAGAAAGTAGATAAAATATAACTTTCTTAAAAAAGGGGAGGAGAATTTCTAGACACTGTTCCAAACAATATATTAAAACCAATCAACATTGAAAATTGTGAAATTGCAATATTGTGATAAGATCAAAAGTTAATGACATGTTTGAATAAGTAAACTACCTTTAAGTTAAAAATTAACTTATCTACTTATAAATAATTTTACTTGTTATACATATATATGGACAATTTATTTTTTCATACTTCTTAAGTAAAAACAATTATTTTTTACTCTTTCATTGTTGTCATAATAAGTAATAAACTTATTTCTAAGTTAGAAAAAAAAAAATTTATTTTAAAATTTGCTTATATTTACTTATATTTAAATAAATTTTGCTTATTTCAATCTGCTACTTTTATTTTCTTATTCATTACATCCTTATAATGAATGAATAATTCGGTCTAAACTTATCTTTTATTTTAACTCTCAGTGACTAAGAGAAGATAAGCAACTCAAATTTATTTGTCACAGTAAACATCGAGCCAAATATCGTATTGAACAAATGTGATTCTTATTCAGTGTAACACATTCTATCAAATACTTCTAAAGTTATTAATCTATATGCTTGGCACGTTTTCTTGGAAAGGATGTTAAAGATGTCTTACAATATATAGCTTTTTGAGGTCCCAATGGGAGACATGAGACAAATTTTGAGTGCAAGAAACAAATGTTGAAATGCCAAACATAAATGCATCAACCGAATGGTTGTACATGTGATTATTCTGTGACCAACTGTTTTGTCGTCACATAAAGTTATTATATTAAATCCAACCATAGAGACAAATGATAAATGTTGTCTGACTTCACTCTTTAATATATATGCCCAACTTACTGCACACCACCCCTCCAAAAGGGTAATAAAAAATACCTATCAATATATGATAACGAACACACTCAATACATTTAATGCATTTTCTTAAGTACAATTTTTTTATAAATGGGTTGACTTTGGACTTAAACTTGGGATAAATTTTGCTTTAATATCTTAATATTTTTTTTAATTTTTTTGCTGTTATAGATAAAGAAAACTTATTTTTTTACCTCATATAAAAATTGGAAAGACATCACTTTAGAGAGCATCCAAAAGAAGTGTACACTAGTGCACTTGTACATGAACAAATACGATTTAGATAGATAAATTCAATTTTTTTAACTAATAACTTGAACTATTACGCGAAAAATTTTGTCGTTGAAAATGAAATTTCATGATGAGGCTATTTTCATTGATAGAGAGAGAGAGAGAGAGAGAGAGAGAGAGAGAGAGAGATTCACCTCGATGAGTTCTCGTTTAAGAATTAGGAAAAAAGGGACCTTTAGAATTAGGAAGAAAAATGGAAAAATAAAAATAGAGAATAATAAAAATAACAAATGTAGTATAAGGATTTATGAGGAAAAATTCAAAACCAAAAAGAAAAAAGAAAAAAAAATCATGGGCCATACATTCACGTAGTATCTCTCATATTCAATCCTCAATTATAATCAAGAATTCTTGCACACCGAAGCTTTCAAACCATAAATAGTTGACAATTAGGAAAAATGTATATAATTTTCTAACATATTTTGGGAGTTTTCTACTGTTTTTTACACTTGTCATCTCTTGTTTCGAATAAAGGGCCAACCATATATTTCATTAGATAACTTTGAATCCCTAGTGCAAGAAACCCTCCTAAGGGCATAGTCAGGTTGCAATTCGCTTAGTCTTCAAAAGCTATAAATCATGCTTTTCATTTTTTCCCTCGTAATATATATTAAATGTAAAATCTTCGTAATTAACAAAAGAGAGTATTTTGTGTTGGTTACCAAAGAATTCGTATTGATTGAATTGAGATTGTACAAGATATTTACTCCTAAGTTATACACAAAAGTTAAGCCAAAAGCAAATCTGTACAAAACATTGAAAATCTAAACAATAGGCTACAACTATATATTTCCCTGTAGTCCCCATCACAGACTTCAAATGTAGCAAGCCTATTCTATTTTCCTTATCCATCAGAGGCTTATTTTTTCGTATAAAATCAAGTCAAACTGATATATGGGGAACGACAACATGTGGCTCCTCCTCAAAATCTGTACGCCTGATTTTCTTCTGTTTTTTTTTCTCAATATTCCCCTCGAGATGGAGAAGCTATAGAGTGGATTCTCATCATGATCAGCAAATAATGAAACTGTCTAGATCCGATTGCCTTTGTTAAAATATCAGCAACTTGTGAATTTGTAGGGATGTGAAATGGTTTCAATAAACCTTCTTGGATACTTTCCGAACAATGTGAAAGTCAATCTCAATGTGTTTCGTTCTTCATGATAAAATAGGATTGGATGTAATGTAAATGGCAACTTGATTATCACAAAATAATTGAGCGGGTTGGTAGAGAGTTATACCGAAGTCTTGTAAAAGGCTCCGGAACCAAACCAATTCACATGTGGTAGAGGCCATTGAGCGACATTCAGCTTCCACTGATGATCGAGATACCATTCTTTATATCTTCGATTTCCAAAGAGACTGGGAGCATCTCCCAAAAAATCCAAAAGCCAGTGATTGATCTCTTTGTCTTCGAGCATGCTCTTTAGTCAGAATCACAGAACCCTGCCAACCGTAGCAGCTTGTTGGCTAGATAAAATAAACAGATCCTTTGATGTATTTCACAATTATAAGAGTTGCTTAGCTGCTTTCCAGTGGGCCATTTTTGGTTGGCCTAGAATCTGACTAAGAAATTGCACAAAGTATGAGATATCTGGATGTATATTCATGAAGTATAACAATCGGCCAATTAATTTTCTATACTCTTTTAGATTAGCAAGTTCAGGTCCTTCCTTCTCATTAAGCTTCAAATTCTGTTCCATTAGAAATTGATCATATTTGGCTCCAATTAACCTACAATTTTGTCAGATTTCCAATGCGTATTTTCTTTGGCATGTGAAATTCTCTCTTGAAGAACGGGCTATCTCTATTCCCAGAATAAATTTCAATTCCCAAGGTCTTTTAATTTGAAGTGTTTACCAAGATACTCTTTCAAGTTTTGAATTTCGATCTCATTGTCTCTCCGTATCACCATTTCATTAACATAAACAAGCATGACAGTAAAAGAGGTGCTCGTCTTTTTGGAGAATAGGGAGTAGTCGGCTTTGGATTGTGTGAACCCAATTTTGGTGATTACCAAAGTTAAATTGTGATTCCATTGCCTCGATGCTTGTTTCAAGCCATAGAGGGACTTTTTCAGCTTGCGCACCGATTCTCCCCTCTCTACCATATCCCGATAGTGATGACATGTTAGACCTCTGTTACATTTAGCAATGTAATTGTTTCTCTCAACAATGGAGTTTTGTTAAAGGGTATAGATACAAAGAATTTTGTCATTTGAATTTTTTTTCCTTGATCGGATCTTATTCCTTTAATTTACATTGAAATTGATTTTCAACAAAATTGAAGAAACTCTCTATGATATGCCTTGTTTGGCTTTTAGAACGCATTAGATAAGTCTATGTCATTCGATTATGGTCATCAACAGTTGTAAGAAAGTAATGAGCACTACTGAGTGAACTAACAGAGAAAGGACCCCAAATATCCTTGTATATTAGATCAAAAGGCGAATCAACAAATTTTTTACTCTTTGTTTTGCCAGGTGACAAGTTCTACATTGATGCTTGACGACAAAAGGAGGAATATTAGGCTCTATACTATGTAACAAGCTAAGGCATTGATCGGAGGGGTATCCTAAATGTAAATGCCACAATTGATAAAGTAATTGAAAAATTCTAATTAAAGTACACATTAAGAAAAATTTAATTTGGAATGCTATTGGAATCCTATGTCAAGTTAAAGTTTCGGGATGGAGAAAACAACTTGGAAAAAAAAATTGAGCCTAAGGCTCGACGCTGGAGCGCCCAGAGGTGGCGCTACCTATTCCAAATTTTCATGTTTTTCTCTCATTTTTCATTTTGGACTCGATTTTTGACATCATACTTCATCAACAACTCTACTATGAGGGTTGGACGTCCCCTTCATGTCCCTATAAATATTAGGCTTTTCGATACAATTTAATAATGTGAGAAAAAAAATTACTAGAACCTTAAGATCAATTGTATATTTCTCCATTATTATTGGTGTAATAAAATCTCCTAATTTGTTTGCCATATTTTCTTGCCTTCTTTTATTCTTTTATTTGTGATCAAAATACTTCATTATTGTGACATATAACTTCAATATCTCAACCCAGTGGTTGGTTTCATATCAAATGGTATTGAGCGATACGTGATCATTGAATTCCCAAAAATTAGTATTAAATATTCTGAGCATAATTAACACAACATGTAGTATCAGAGTGATTCTGGTATCTTGTTTGTTTTGTAACAAGTGGTATCAGAGCCTGGGTTCAGCGGTTCCACAAGAGCGCAGTGTTTGATTTGTTCAAGATTTTTGTTCGTGATGGCTTCTATGAAGTATAACATTCCACTTTTAGATTGGAGCATTAGATTTTCGCTATGACAGGTTAAGATGCGTGCAGTACTCATACAACAGGATTTGGATAATGCATTGCTGAGAATTGACGAGATGCCCGCAACTTTGACTGCGGAGGAGAAATTACGGAAGGATAAGAAGGCAGTTTCTCACATTCATCATCTATCAATATCATTCTTTAGACCATTTTGAATGAGGGTTCAATAGCTGCTTTATGGTTGAAGTTGGAACAATTGTGCATGACTAAAAGTCTGATAAGCAAGTTGCATCTCATGCCGCATTTATACTCTCATCCAATGGCATAAGGAGGATCATTGAAAGATCACCTGGTTATATTTAAAGAGTTCGTCACTGAATTGGAAACTTTGGAAGTAAAGTATGATTCATGATGGCTTCCACGAAGTATGAAATTTCGCTTTTGGATCAAAGTACTAGATTTTCTCTATGATAGGTTAAGTTACATGCTGTACTCGCACATCAAGATTTGGATGATACACTGTTGAGAATTGACAAGATGCCCGCAGATTTGACCAATTGTATATTTCTCCATTATTATTGGTGTAATAAAATCTCATAATCCATCTGCCATACTTCTTGTCTTCTTTTATTCTTTTTCATGTGATCAAATACTTCCTTATTGTGTCATATAATTTCAACATCTCAATCCGGTGGTTGGTTTCATATCAAGTGGTATCGAGCGATATGTGATCTTGAATTCCCAATAATTGGTATTAAAGATTCTGGGCACAATTAACACAACAAGTGGCATTAGAGCGCCAAGTTCAGCAGTTCCGCAAGAGCGTAGGGTTTGATTTGTTCAAAGTTTTTTGTTCATGATGGCTTCCACGAAGTATGAAATTTCGCTTTTGGATCGAAGTACTAGATTTTCTCTATGATAGGTTAAGATACATGCAGTGCTCGCACATCAGGATTTGGATGATCCATTGTTGAGAATTGACAAGATGCCCGTAGCTTTGACCGCGGAGGAAAAATTATGTAAGGATAAGAAGATAGTTTCTCACATTTATCTTCATCTATCGAATACCATTCTTCAGGACGTTTTGAATGAGGGTTTAGTAGCTGCTTTATGGTTGAAATTGGAGCGATTGTGCATGACTAAAAGTCTTACAAACAAGTTGCATCTAAAATATCGTTTATACTGTTATCGAATGGCAGAAGGAGGATTATTGGAAGATCACCTGGCTGTATTTAAAGAGATCGCTGATTTGAAAACTTTGCAAGTAAAGTACGATGAAGAAGATTTGGCCTTGATCCTATTATATTCATTGCCCGCTTCATTTTCTTCATTTAGAGGCACAATCTTATATAGTCGTGATACGCTCATCATAGATGAGGTGTATGATACTTTGTTTTCAAAAGAGAAGATGGAGCATCTGGTTTCACATGTCGACATGGAGAAGGCCTTATTGCTCATGGTGGTTCTGGAAGGGAAAGATCGAAGTCGAAGTTCAGTAATCAGATTTGTAACTTCTACAAGAAGAATGAGCATTTGAAGAAAGATTGTTACAAATTGCAGAATAAAGAAAGGTTGGCTGCAAGTTGATATGGGAAGCAATCAGAGATTTCAGGTAAAGCAGACTTCACAGAGAACATTGTAAGTGAGGGAGACCTCTTGGCTAGTTCTGACATTAAGTCTAAACCAGAAGAGGATTTGATTCTGGATTCAACGTGTGTTTCATATATATCCTAATAAGGACTTGTTTACAACATATGAAACTGTTTCCAAATGTGTTGTGGTTATGAGAGACAACACCCCTTGTCGGGTTGCTGAAATTGGTACGGTCAAATTGAAGATATTTGATGGGACAATTAGAACACTTGGCTAAGTTCGACTGTTTCGAATTTAAAGAAGAATCTCATCTCATCTCATTTCATTTTCTATCCTTGATTCAAAAGGTTATGAGTTTTTTGGTGGATGATGGAGTTTTGAAGGTTTGTAAGGGTGCCCCAAGTTTTATTGAAATGATGGAAAATGTCTTAATTATACATCTTCCAGTGTCGTGTAGAATCTAGAAAAGTCAATAGGCACAGGTTCAGTATCATGGTGGATATTCAGTTTAGTACAATACCTTTAGGAGCTCGTAAATGGTCAAATTTGAATAATACCACTCAGTGGAGTTCAGGAGATATGGATAATGCGACTTTGCCAAATGCAGCTTTGCCACCATCACCTATTATGCCATTGCATTCAATTGCTAAGGATGGATCCAGTGGTAAAAGGTTTGTGGATGCCGATATAACAATGGGTCTTCTTTAAAAGGTGACAATCTAACAAGGGATCTTCTTTAAAATTATTTGGATTTGATTCTGCTTTAGATTGTGTTACAGCCAGTTTAGTGAAATTTTAAAATCATTACAATTTTTTTTTTGGAATCTGAGATAATTCTGCAAAGTAGTGCTTGGATTCATTGGAAGTGGTGGAGTATTTTGTCTTTAGTTGGAGAAATCAGTTTTCGTTTATTGTTGAAAAGTTAGTTCATTCCTTGTAGACAGATTTTCTTCTCCAAGTAGAGAATATTTTGGAGTTTTGTTCATTGCAGAGTCGTGTTAAGGTGGAGATTGTTAGAAATTGTGTATGACGCGAATTCCTTATTGAAGTACCTAAAGAGTTCTAATTAAAGTGCACGTCAAGAAGAATTCAGTTAGTAATGTTATTGGAGTCCTATGTCAAGTTGAAGTTCTATTTTGAAAGTCTATTGGGAGTTGAAAATTGGTATTGGACTTGAAGAAGAGTTTGGGATGAAGAAAACAACTTGGAACAAAAAAACAATTGGGCAGAACGCCCAGCGCCGGGGCACCCGAAGGCAACCTGTTCCTGTTGTGATTTTTTGCATTTTCTCTCATTTTTTATTTTGGACTCGATTTCTTGGCATCTTATTTCATCAACAACTCTACTAGGAGTGTTGGAACGTTCCCGACATGTTCCTTATAAATATTAGGCTCTTCTATATAATTTAATAATGTGAGAAAAGAGATTATCAAAGCTTTAGGATCAATTGTATATTTCTCCATTATTATTGGTGCAATAAAATCTCTTAATTCTTCTACCATATTTTTTTATTTTCTTTTATTCTTTTGTTTGTGATCAAATATTTCATTCTTGTACCATATAACTGCAACATCTCAATCCAGTTATTGGTTTCATATCAAGTAGTATTGAGTTATACGTAATGTTTAAATTCCTAACAATTGGTATCAGATATTTTGGACATAATTTACACTAGGGTTGGGCAAAACCCGACCGAACCCTCCCAAACTGCCCAAATCAAACTAACTCGACCGATTTGAGTCGTTTTTTGTTGTTTTTACACTGGTTGGGTGGGTTGGCTGTGTATGTGGGTTGGGTCGGGTCAGGTTATGTGTTAACTTATGAAAACCGAATAAACCCTCCTAACCCGACCCGCCTACTTTAAAAAAAAAAGAGAGAGAGAGAGAAATAAAATGCCTAAAAATTAAAAGGAACGTAAAAAGTATGAGTGGATAGTGTAACTGTAATTACTTTGGTGCATTTTAGAGGAGGAGCTTACCGTTCTTTCTACAAGAAATGTAGTATAAATTTTCCATGTTATGTTAAATGTACTTTATTCTTTGTATGCTCGGCTAATGAGAATTGAATAAGATAATAAATAATTTTTTTTATTTATTTATTTACCATTTAATCTTCTCTATTCGAATTTAGTATAATAGAAAATTGGATGAATTTAATCTTTGTTCTAAAAAATATGAGTAAATAGTGTAACTATAAATATCTTGGTGCATTTTAGAGGAAGAACTTATTGTCCTTCCCACAAAAATGTAGTATAAGTTTTCCATATTATGTTAAATGCACATTGTTCTTTGTAGGCTCGGCTAATTAGTATTGAATAAGATAATAGATTATTTTATTTATTTACTTACTATTTAATCTTATCTATTCGAATTTAGTATAATAGAAAATTAAACCTGAACATTGCTTCTTTTTTTTCCCTGAATCAGTAATATTTTGTGACTCACACTCCACATAAACTTCATCAACAAAGTCAAGTATGGACTCAAGCTCCACCTACAGCTTAGTCATATCAACTTCTCCTACCTCGAAAGCACATTTAGTGTTTTTATCACTCAAATAGGGCATGTTTGACTCAATAAAAGGCATATATCTACTAGTTATTTTCTTAAAACCTCAAGTCACTCCTACCCACAATTTGTATCCTTTTACCCCTTCAATACCCCTTCAAAATATCTCAGAAAAACACATTTTTGGGTTCTTCGTTTTAATTTTCCCACACTTTAATGATAATAAACAACACAACCAAAAGTTTTAAAGTGATAGTGGCTTACTAAATCACACATCTTTAGGTATTTTACCTTCTAGAGCACCAAAAGGAGTTTTATTTACAATATAAGAAGTTTTCATTAAGGCTTGTTACGTGTTTTCTATAGCATAAATATATCGCAACTATATGGTGTCAAGTTTGTAATATAACTGAAGAATTATGATATCAAATCTACAGGGATTGAATATTAAATTAATACTGAGTACTATAATTATGTAGCCTTTATTTTATCTAGATTATCAATTTTTGAAATCAATGTTTTTAACTAATTTAAGAATGAATGTGATGATAAATTCAACAAATAAATGCAAGTGAAAGAATAATCAAGATGAGAAAGCCTAGGGTTGTGATTTCACCTAACTATCAACTATCTTTTCAATTATAATTATTTCTAATCAATTTTCTCAAATTTATAAGCAAGAATCCTAATTTAATTATACTCCTCTCAAGTGCCGAGTAAAAACTATTCCTAAAGTTCAATTCCAATATCTCTATTCCTAATTAAAATCAGAGAATTATCAAATTCATGGTTCTTATACTGAGCATGCTTCAAATAAATTATACTTCCTCTCGAAACATCTAATTTTCTAGGTTGTGTTATCTAAGATCGCACCTAAATTTCCCTCTTTGCGAGTGCCAAAATTGACAAACATCTAATCATTCAATTAGTAGCTAAATGATTGAAAGCATGGAGAATAAACAACACAAATAAACGAAATGAAAAATTTCAAAGAAATAACTAAATAAAATTAAAACATAATCTGAAGTTGGTTGCATCAAGCCCTAGATTAGAAGCTTAGTTCATAATAGATGAAAAAGACATAATCAATTCAAAAATCAAATACATGGAGAAGAAATGAATTAAAAAACTGGATTGGAGCTTGAATCCTTCTTCTCGTTGTTGTCTATTTTCTCTTGATTGATCCCTTACCTCTTACCTTGTTGAATTCCTTTAAATTAGTCTCTACAATTGTATTTATATTATCTTGAAGTCTTGGAAGATTTGAGGCCAGATTGGCATTTAAAAGAAGTCCAAATACGCTATGATTTAGCTTTTCTCCTGAGATCGGGTGCCAGCGTCGCGGAGCCCATTTTCCGGTAAAAAATCGGTGGTTTGCATCTTTTAGTATTTTACCTTAAATTTTTCTCATAATATCTAATTGAGGTGATTTAAAATACATCGGAAAGATAATTCAAAGGACTACAACTTTACTAGAAATAGCTCTTTTCTAGTTCGCACATTTACTATTTCTAAAATAGATCTCAATCTTCGGTTAAAAATCTGAAACATATTTGTTCGGCTGAAAATTGATTTGTGAAATGATCATATTTAACTCATTTTTGTTCTAATTACATTCAGTTGACTTCTAGCAATCTTCAATTATCGGTTGACTTCTAATTACATTCGCGACACCCATTTTCGGGTAAAAAATCAGTGGTGCGTTAAGTTTTTCTCATGCTATCTAATTGAGGTGATTCAAAATACATTGGAAAAATAATTCAAATGACTACAACTTTGCTATAAGTAGCTCTTTTCCAGTTTACGCGTTTACTATGTCAAAAATGGATCTCAATCTTCGATTAAAAATCTGAAACATATTTGTTCGGTTGAAAATTGATTTGTGAGAATATTTTGATCATATTTCACTCTTTGTATTCTAATTGCATTCGGTTGACTTCTAGAAATCTTCAATTATCGTTTTATGGTCTGTATCAACTATTGAAAAGTTACAACCAAGTCCTCAAACTTTGGATTTCACGTTTTTGGTCGTTATTCACTTCTTTATTTCAATTTAGCCTCTAATCATCGAGTTTCACCAAATCAACATTAATTTTTCCTAAATCTATGCTTAAATTACTCTTCCTCCACGTTTTGCATCATTCACACCAATTCACATAATCTATAAAATAACATTAAAATATATTTTTCTCTTTCTCCTTTTTAACTCACATTCTTCAATAAAATAATATTACACGCAAATTCAAAACTTTTCTTTATTTTTTAACTATATATTCTCCATCAATCTACTATTTTAAAATGCATTCTACATCAAAAATGGGGCTCAATTAGAACTCAAAACACATTAAAACGTCCTAAAAAATCCTAAAGATAATCAAAATAACAAATTTAGGAGGTATTGAAACGATGAATGAACCACACTCGTCAAGGCTTCTCCCCATAAAGCTTAAGAAATTCCAAAACTAACGACATACACCTAACTTTATCCAAAAGTCATAGTCATCCTCTTAGCAACCCCATTCTGCTAAGTAGTATAAGGTAAAGCCTTGTATCTAAAAATCCCATTTATCTTGGAAAATTGATAAAAATCAGAATTGCAAAATACTAAACCATTATCAGTTTTAAGAATTTTAATCTTCTTTCCAATATGTTTTTCTGTCAATATTTTTTAACTTTTAGATTTTTCAAAAGTATCTAATTTCTCTTTCAATAAGAAATTCCAGACCTTTCTTGAAAAATTATCAATTAAAGAGAGATTATTTATTTCCTCCTAGAGATATGGTAGATAAAGAGCCCCAAAGATCAGAATGTATGTATCTAAAATAGAAGTGGAGTTATGTTTTCCTATATTAAAGTGTATCCTACGTTGTTTACTTTAATCGCAAAATTCACGAAAGGGAATTTTTTTAGACACAATCTTTTTCAAACTATCCATATTTGTGAAGAATTTGAAGGCCTTTTTCAATAACATGTATCAACTTATTGTGCTACTGACATCAATCTCAATATTAGAGGCTCAGTAGTGTGATCATGTATTGCATCAGCTTTATTGACATATATTTCATTTCTTTTGGTACATTTGAAAATGATAATTGATCATTTTATCACTTTTAAACAAGCCATTTTCAATCCTACCTTACAATCCTATGTAATCTAAATCCCCCCATTAAAATCAGAATTTTATTTAAATCTGGAACATATCGAAGTCTTTTAAGATTATAGATATCAAATTTCAAATTTCAATGTCACACTACCACTTCCTTCAACATTATATGCCATATTATTACCCATAATCACTTTTCTCCCATTAATTTTCTTAAAATTTATTAACCAGTTATTTCTTGAGATCATATACATGTACATCTAGAATCCAAGATTCATTCTTGGATATGATCAATGTTATCTGCAATATTTACACTATTGCAGAGGTTCAGTAACAACATAGACATCTAGTATGTTAGTATCTAGGGGTTCTATTTCCTTTATCGACAACTTTATCTTTCTCTTCATTTTTCTTTTATAGTGGTCTGTCATAAAATCACCTATTATTCCACACCAACAACATTTATTATTTCTTGCGTTAGACTTTAATCTAGAGCTCCCTCCATTTTTTTTTTTTTTTTTTGTGACTATTTTCCTTGTTACTCTGATTTTCCCGATTCTCATTTTGCCAATTATGTGATCTATGTTGGAAAATTACTTAAAATGCATAGCGGAATTTAACAATATTTCAATTCCTATCAAGATTTTTTTTTTTTTTTTTTTTTTTTTTAGAAAGAAATTGTGATAAGAATTATACTTTTGTAGAATTGTTCAAATTCATTTACTTATTTTGAACAGGAGCAATCACGATTTGCAATCCCTAACTGTTCAGCCTCTAATGAAAATCTACATAAGAAACAAGAATGCGAAAATCAGAGTTTCGATTTTCTTGTACTAGCAACATAATAATTGTGTTGTTTTATTTCTCAATTCATAATAACTTATTAATGAAAGTCCAAATGAGTTTGACCCGATATTTAAATTTAATCCTGTCCAATTAATCTGATTAATTAATTTAGCCCATTAATAAGTAACTCAATTAATTAACTGTCCTACATTTGTCAATTAATTAATTATTATATTCGATTCTTCTAATTCTCTTTTTACGTGTGACCTATTATGCTTTCTATCATGATGTCTAACGACATGAATTATTATTTTGATATAATCAAAATAAGATAAATTAAAACACCTTTGAAAATTTTCATTAATTCACCTAAATTAATTAATTTACATTCGTCGCCCAGATAGACATCTAACAATGCGTCGAGCAATAAATTTGATGGGAAATGTCACGTGGTATGACAAAATTAAACTTGCTCGTTTATCGTGAAACTATAATCATTTCGTCAATATGATCCAATCAATTACGAGATATGAAGTGTGTCAATTTCGATTATCGATCATATCTTCCATCCCACAATTAAATCAATGTAAGTCAAATTGTTTTCTACTTATGAGTACAATTTGACCAAAGATTTCGTTATCAACTAAATTGAATGAAATATAAATCATAATCTCTCACTATTTAAGAGTGACGAATCATCTATTGATTATTTACAACCTCCATATGATTCTTGACATTTCCGAAAAATGCCATATTAGTAACTCTAAGAAAAACAACATCTAATATTACCAAAGTATGACTGTTCCCATAAAAGAAACTATGATGACCTCAAATTGAATGACTAATTTCACCATCGAACGTTAGAAATTAACTACTAACACTCAAATAGTTGTTCACATTGAATCTCTCCAACATGTCTCCAATGTTTTGTTCTATAACAAAACATTTACGTATTTATTTAAGTGTCACCACACTTTAACTTGTAAAATCTATTACTTACTTCACAAGTAAAAAAACACACATAATGGTCTATCTGTAATAACGATATCCATATTTCGTTATTTTTATGACCACGAATGATTTAAAATTCATTCATATGTAATTTGTATCTCACTATCATAACTCCTTATGATTAATCAATTACCAAGACTTGAATCTACGGATTCTAATATTTAATTTATTAAAATATTAATTCAATTAAATAATAGATCTACCGTAAATGAAATGCATTAATTATATATTACAAGTGTTTTATATTCAAAATTGATTGGATTTATGGCATAAATCTTACAATCTACTCCTCACAAACAAAGTTTTAAAATTATTACTTTGAATTTTCTCTGATTTTAACTCTATATCTTTACATCTTAAAAAGCACATGACAATTTTTGGACTAATACTCAAATAGTTGTCCGTATGGGAATCTCTCCAATAAGTCCAATGTTTTGTTATATAACAAAATATTCACGTGTTTATTTAAGTGTAAGCACACTTTGGTTTGTAAGATCAATTATTTACTTCACAAGTAAAAAGTCACACGTAATTGTCTGTCCGTAATAACGATATTCGTATTTCATTATTATTTACGATCACGGATGATTTAAGATTCAGTCATATGTAATTTGTACACTATCACAACTCCATATAATTAACAAATTACCAAAATTTGAATCTACGGATTCTAATATTTAATTTATTAAAATATTAATTCAATTAAATAATATATCTGTCATAAATGAAATGCATTAATTATATATTACAAGTGTCTTATATCCAAAATTGATTAGATTTATGACATAAAACTTACAATCTACTTCTCATGAACAAAGTTTTAAAATTTTTATTTTAAGTTTTCTCTGATTTTAACTCTATATCTTTACATCTTAAAAAGTTAATGACAATTTTTAGAGTATGAATGTTTCTACCGTACTTAATAACATTTTTACATCTCTATAAGCCTAAGCATTAAGTATAATAGCTTTATACTCCTCGAAATGTTTTTCGAATATTTGTAATGTTTTGAACCAAATTTTTAAAGGTATGCAAAATATCATTTAATTCATTGTAGGAATCAATTTTAAAACTAAAAAATCTTTCTAAGAGTAAATATTTATTTGGTAGGAATTTAACCAAGTAAAGTTCTAAATTTTTTCACGGGTGTTTAGTAGAATCTAATTTTCGTATTTTTCTCAAAACTCATCTGCGGATGCAAAATAATAGAAGTATAAACAAATTCACTTAGTCTTTGATTTTTGCTCATCAGTCACAGAAGCAAGATAATCTTCATCAATAGCCTTTAAAACTTTTTGATGAACAAGAACCACTTCTATTTATTATTGCCAATGGGGAAATCTCGTTTCCCATATTAAAACTCAAGTTCAAAGGTAGCTGTAGAAATTTTTCAGCAAGAAACGCAAAATTTTAAGCATTTGACAGAAAATGACTTATAGGTTTTTCAACAACAAATATGAAAAAAATCATATTATATATAATCAGTCCCAACAATAATCAATACCAAACACACAATATATTTATTTTAAAATAAATCAAGCTATTACAGTCAATAAATCAAGAACAGCAATTATAAAAATGTCCAATTCACTGGGATTCCGTGAGAATCATGTTCTCATGTGAAGACTCAATTTGAACAATGGAATATATACCAATTTTAGAGAAATAATCGAACAATAGTGGTCAAAATATACATGCAGCGGTAGCAAAGTATTCATTTAGGTACAACATAAAAAAATACTAAATATTATATGAAAAACATGTTTCACAAAGTCAAGTTGGGGTTTAGAAAGCATAAACCAAAGTGATGGTTATGAGTTTTGACCACTCTAAGCATCAACATGTGAAACGGCGTGAAGAGAACCAGCCAACAATAGACTGGAGTTGTAAAGATCACAAAGAACCATAAGGATTTGCCAAAAGACCTTTCAGATCAAAGGTCTATTATCCAGATTTAAAAGAGAAAATCAGATTTTCACCACTAGTAGTCGATTTAATAATCAAGAACGACCACAGATGGCTGGATCTTTCAAAAATTTAGATCAAGGTTTCAAAATCCAAACCAAATAGAACCATGAGAATTAACCTTTCATATCCAAATCACGATCGAAGACACGAGAAAAGCCACCAAAGTTTCCGATACCAATAGGATACAAAAATAGAACTGTAATGAACTAAAATTAACAATTGCTTTTACACAAAACTTTACAATTCTTCAATGTTTTATCAAGGCATCAAAGTGTCATCGAAAATAGGCTTACATTATTGTATCCTTTTGTATCAAATAGAAACCTCGACACCGAACCCTTGAACAAACAGTTGAAGTTGTTTCTATAGACCTGAAGAACTCAATCTTTAAACAACCGTCACTTCCTTCACTAAAGAATCACTCAGATTCTTAATTTCACCCCAAAAAAAAAACTATGAATCTTTCAACCAAAGGTTAAAGATCACATGGAAGAAGACACAGAGTAATCTAGAAGATGGCCAAGGGAAAAAATCAGACTCATTGAATGAATTAGGGAAGCAGTGAAACATTCTATTTACACATTCAGTGCTAGACGTTGATTTCAGATCAAGATAAACGGTTTAGAGTAACTAACAATTTATCAAGTTTAAGATAGTACAATTAACTCTAAAGTTGTGTATTTGTTGGATTCAGGTTTGGGCTTCATTCTTTAATTAGGACAACTTACAAAAATACCTCTAAAATTTGAAGTTTTTTGAAAAATTATATGAAAAATATTTTAAAAGTAAGAAATATTGTGTAAAATTAAATGTCATTTTTTTATTATTATTAAAAAGTGACACAATGAAAAAGTGTTACTTTTTCAAGTTAAGTGTCACTTTTTTATTAAAAAAAGACATACAATGTCATTTTTATTAAAAACAAAAGTGATGTTTGTCATTAAAAAAAATAATAGAAATTTCAAAAAAAGATGATAAATAATAAAAAAGTAATAGAAATTCAAAAAAGTGACAAACACTAAAAAAAAGTGACAAAAATTCAAAAAGGTAACAAAACACCAATTAAAACATTGAGATTATTTCAATGAAGTCATATATAAAAAAAAATAAAAAGTTGCACAACCACCTCCCTCCACTTTCTTTATTCACTGTCAAGTATCTTTAAGTCAGTTCACCAACAAAACACCAATTAAAACGTCAAGCATCTTTAACATAATTAACCGCCATGGTCATCTACCAATTTAGCCAACCCATAAATCATATATAAAAAGTGTTTTGAAAGTAAAAAATGATGTATAAAGTTGTGTCGACGTACTAAACAAAAAGACTTCAAAAAAAGTGACAAATACTATTAAAAAATGTGACAAACAATAAAAAAAGTAACAAAATGTCAATCAAAACCTTTAAATATATCATTTTATACAAATTCAACAACTCCTCCTACACTACACCACCACCACCACCAAGGCGAACTCTGCGAGAAAAAGGTCACTCAAAACATTACATTTAACACTAACCTTTAGTTTCAACTAAGACTTCATAAAAGGATATACAAGCTGATGCGGACATCACTGAAACTTAATTTGTATTGTTATTGAACTTATTATTTATGTTTTTTTATTTTTATCGTTATTGAATTTGTAGTAGTGGGTTGCTTTATTATTTATATTTTTTATTTTTTATCGTTATTGAGCTTGTAGTAATTGATTGATCCAAACCCATCACTTAGCTAGTTTTTACTATTTATATGGTTTTGATTAAAAGTGCAATTGGTGGCTGCCTCGTTTTCTTCTCCCTTCTAATTCTTCTCACAGTCTCTTTCCCCTTTCCCTGCTTCTTTTCTCCTCTGTTTCATGCTTAATTCTTTAGTTTGGTGATAATTCATCTAGATCCTATATCAAATTTGGTATCAGAGCTAAAACACGGTTTCTTTACGTCAAATTTGGTATTAGAGCTAAAACCTGGTTTATTGGCTTCAATATGCATACGGGCTTCTTTGTTGCTAACTTGTGCAGACGTGTTTTCTCCTCCAACTCAACAAGACCGTAACCACTACAGATCAACCATCCTCATACAGTCCAGTATATTCAATCCATAGACAGCAACTCCCATCAGTCACCGATCGCACCCAAACCCAAAAACCAACGCCAACCGTAACTCCACTTCTTCACCACCCCAACGCAGCCGTCTGCCTGAGAACCGCAACACCCGCCACTCACATCAAAGAAAAAAAAACAACAAATAGACATAGTCAACCGCCGCCTCCACATCTCCAACCCCACACAGCCTACCAACGGACAACCCAACAATCAACCACATCAAATTTTAGGACTTTCTTCACAACCCATAGCATCAACGCCACTGCGCCGAACGCCCAATTACAGACGCAGCCCCAACCACGACTGCACACTGCGACGCCCGCAACCACCGTCCTAACTTCGCGCGCACACCAACAACAGCTGCAGAAATTCTTGCTGGCAACTACCTCCTGCAACAACCATAGACCAATACCAAATCCATAACCAAAGTCGCTCCCATACCTTGCGAGCAATCATACCAAGAGCCGCTACCTGTCAATCATCGGCACCTGCTTTCACTCGGACTCCAGTCACTCGCGTGCTGCCAACAAGGAACCTCACCGGCAGTTGCTCGCGCGCCATTCTTCACGTTATCTCATCGGCGCCAGTCTTCACGTTATCTCATCGGCTGAGCATTCCCTACAGTCACGATCGATTGGCCTCAATTTTTATTTAAGCTCTAGCTTGAATTTAGAGGCTCAGTTTAGTGGGCCTGAGTTTTTTTTTGGATTTCTTGTTTGTAACTTGGGCTCAATTATATAATTGTTTACTTTGATTAGTGTTACGAAAAAACAAAAGTGAGTAGTTTTTGTTGGGCCTTAGTTAGCCCTGAATAGTGAGTAGTTTATTGGTACTCTAGCCTCCATTTTTTAGTGTAATTTATTTTAGTTTCAAAAGAAAAAAAATAGTGAAAAAAAATAGTGTGAAAAAAAAGAGAGTATTTTCTAACACATTTTTCCATTTGACCTGATGATAGGTTCACTTATTTCAGCGAACAAAACGGGGAGCTCCTGTTTCTTAGTCTTTGGTGCTCAATTACTTGGTGCTCAGTTACCTCAACAAACACAAAAGGGAGCTACTATTTCATTTAAAATTGCATCATTAAATTTTTGTGCTGCTGTTATTCTAAGTTTACTTAAAGTTCACGTGATCGAATCTCTTGACTTGTTGAATTCCCATAATTCCGAATCTCTTGACTTGTTAAATTTTCATTTTACACCACTTATTTTACGTGATCGGATTTTGACTAGTATTTGACCCTTGCTTTGCGATTTTACATGTATTAGCAGTATTAGCTTGTCGTATTTGAATTTACATAATCCCCCAAAAAAAATTTAAAAAAATAAAAATTTGTTAAATGTTCAAGTTGTTATTTTTCATTACTTGCTTTTATTGTTCATTGATCTCTCCATTGTATGTCATTTAGCTGCTAATACAGTGCATGCAGTTGCGTATGATCGTCTTATCATATCTAGTTCCAATAACCTGACCATAGACTCATCCCAATTTGATTTCCTCACCAGACAATTAGCACAATTTGTCACTAACCAACAACAGTTCCAAACTCAATTAACGGCTGTCCAAACTGAGGTGATTGCTAATCTTGAAGAGAGTAGGAGTCTAGCTGATCGTTTGAACAAGTTTAAGCAATTCCCTCATTCGACTGATGTTGATAATTTTGAAGTGTCCTATAATAGACAAAATCATTGTCGACAAGGTGATCAAAAATATTTTCGACACGATCGTAGGGATAGAAGTCAGGTTCATGAGCGAAAACGAGGTCATGACTATCACAATATTCATTCTTTTCCACGTCATAAAGAGCGTTCATTTAGAAACATTAAAGTAGGTATTTCTACTTCTGATGGTTGCTTAGATTTTGAAATTTTTACTCAATGAACTGCTCTTAAACAAGAGAATCAGTTAGTGACTGAGTATATTACTGAATTTGAGGAATTTCAAATAAAATGTTATGTTATTGAGGATGAGACTCTGATTTTGAGTATGTTTAATTAAGGTCTAAGAGATGATCTTAGGCGTGAGCCTTTCTTTCAGGGTGTCACTACTTTTGATCACGCTTACTCTTTAACCCCAGAGTATGAGTTGATTATTGGTACTTCATATAAAAAGCATGGTGACAACCATACACCCAGCTCATCAACGCCACTTCTTCTTAAGTGTAGTAGGAGACCTTCATTGTCAAATGCTTCTCCTGTGTTCGAAAATAAGGGTACAATTTTTGAAATTCCAAGGACTTCTTCTCACTTGTAGTGCTTCAACTGTAAGGACTTTGGCCACATCTCATCCAAATGTCTTAG
>CAIGRB010006211.1:46327-59792 GCA_903798255.1 Fraxinus quadrangulata | reverse complement strand
AATAAATAATGAGGATCAATGATTTATGTTAATAAATGCTCACTTATTGCTCTAGAAACGGAGAAATTAAATGCAAAGTGAGTTGATAATTATATGTGAAAAATCGTTAAAAACTTTGCCATACCGGACGCGGTGTACCGGATGTTCACTACGTACCGGACGGTCAACTAGCCCTTTTTGTCAAAAAATCAGAATGATTTAATTCTTGACCGTTGGAGCTAAAACAACCATATCGGATGTCCGTTGTGGCTTACCGGATGTCCGATACAACACTTTTGGCTCGAAACGTTCTCGTTTTAATTTTTGACAAATGTAAGAGCTTGAGGGACGTTTAAAACATGTTTTTAAAGGTATTTGTTATATTTTTAAAATACGCGTTTCAATTTTTACCTTTGAAAACATATTTTACGAGTAAAATGTTTTTATCGTAAAATCAAAACTTGAGCTGTCTCGATTCATTGCCAAGTATTAAAATGTNACAAATGTAGGAGCTTGAGGGACGTTTAAAACATGTTTTTAAAGGTATTTGTTATATTTTTAAAATACGCGTTTCAATTTTTACCTTTGAAAACATATTTTACGAGTAAAATGTTTTTATCGTAAAATCAAAACTTGAGCTGTCTCGATTCATTGCCAAGTATTAAAATGTTTTACATTTACATATGATTGTACAATGTCGCTCTTTTGACTTGTATCTTGATTTACGTCTTTTACGAATCTTTAAGTTCCATTCGATTGTCGAATGCAAATCGCTATCGTCTCGAATGATTTGACTTGAATGCTTAACTTTCACTTTGTTCTTAATTTCGAGTCCGATTTATAATGTGTTGATTTTGTCAATACTTGATTGATTTCAATGTTGAACTATCATCATTCAAAATCAATTTTTAAAAATAATATTGGCTTGTTTATTATAATCAAAACATTAAGGTTATAATCAACCATATGTCAACAATTTTTCCCTTTTTGATTATGACAAATAAGATGATTTGTAAGGTAAGATTGAAGAATTGATATTATATTGATAAAGGAATATACATTATAAATTTATCATGTAATTCATATTCCCCAAATTTTTTACAAATCAATAGCTATACATTCAAAGCATATAAATGTTTTTCTCCCTTTTACATATACTCTAAGTATATTATATTTTCAAATCAAAACATGTATAATCATCTCGCTCCATTTTTCCCTTTTGACATAAGCAAAAAGTGCAGCAATTAATAAGCAAAAGGGCAGTTATAGAAAGCAAGAATGATTTAACATTGCGTTGTAATAATTCCAGTAGGCATTGCAGTACATAATCAAAATAGTCAAACTTAGTAATATCAATTTAAGTCAAAAATAAAACTACTATGTTGGAGGAGGAGGAGGATGCGGAAATCGAGCAAGGAAGTCGGCAAAGAAAGCCGTATGCTAGGCCTGTATCTCGGCCTACAGTGCAACGATTGCACCTTGCTGTGCTTGGATCGCATCCTGCTGGGTCTGAAGTGTAGCTTGCTGCGTCTGTATATGGTGAACTATCTCGGTCATCCCGTCGACTGTCATAGTAAGAGAATCGATTTGCCCACTCAAAAGAGAAAACTGGTCCTCGACAAGTCCTAGATGAGTACTCGATGTCGAAGTAGCGTGCAAAGGACCCGTGGCAGTAGGCATGCCCTCATCGTCGTCGTCATCGTTCTCATCTTCTTCGAATGGTAGTGTGAAAGGCCCCGAATCTCAGCCACCCATTGTCCATCTTTTTTAAAGATTTTCATACGTTTGAGAGTGGTGGAACTAATGGTGTCGGTAGGATGGGGTTTGATGAAGGCTTCGTCGTGAAGAGGGACGTTAAAGTGTTTGAAGATCTTAGTTAAAAGCATGCCATAAGGAAGTGCCTTAGTATATCGTGAAGAATGGATGAGCTTCATAAGACCTAATGCGATGGTCAGGAAATCGATTCGCCGATTGACAAGGAAGGAATCGAGAATGAAAAGATCAAAGCAATTTATTTCGTCCCAATGCCCTTTCCGAGGTAAAATGATGTTAGCAATGATATTTTGTAGAACTTTGCATGGGAGAGTACGCTGGTTGGTCGAGATTTTTGTAAAATTTTCAAAATCTTTTCCCGTCACACGACAACAAGCGTCGGCTGGGTTATAACCATCCACCCGATGGTGGGTTTTGTGCATAAATTTTTGAATATCACATGGTGCAAGTTTGAGAAGAGTGCGAATGATGGGTTTGGAGACGGTGACACGAACATTTTTAACAAGACATGTAATGTCACTTGAACGAGTATTAAAGGTCATATTCCTATAGAACTTTTGTATTAAACGTGAATATGCATTTTCTTCAAGTGTACAAACCGACACCCATCCCATATTCATGAAGTATTCTTCTATTCTAAATGTGGGTGCATCGAAAGTAAAGGAAGGAAAATCTACGTTTTTACCTAAGAGGACGGACAACTTCTCAAAGGGGTTTGTCGGCGTCTCGGGTTCAAGGTCCATTTCTTCGTCGGATGATGGAGATGGAGATCGGTGAATGGTTTGCTTGAGTCTCTTTCCTCGGCCTCGTGAGGTCGACATTTTGCCAAAAAATGAGTTGGGGATTTTCAAAAATTAGGGCTTGAAGGGGAAAGATTTGAAATTTTGGAATGCAATCCTTTGTATAAATGTTGGAAAGCCTACAAGAGTGATAGATGTTTCCACAAAAGGTTGGATTTTGAGCAAAAATCGAAGTGGAGGTAGGAGAGGAATTTTTAAGGCTCGATTTTTCGAAGGGAATTAGAGTTTTGGCCTAAAATGTGAGACGTGGAGTATCAATTTTGGATGGAAATCGACTTTTGGGTAGAGAATCGTTGATGAAAGTGATGATTACAGAGTTTGAATTTGAGGATTGTAGTAGAGTTGGAGAGAAAATGAGGAAAGAAATGGGGAAAATCGCGAATAAGAACTGAAAATATTTAGNTCCCCCTCAATTAAATACAAGATGCCAAATATATGCAAGTTTAAATAAGAGGATAGTAGTAGAGTTGGAGAGAAATTGAGGAAAGAAATGGGGAAAATTGCGAATAAGAACTGAAAATATTCAGTACCGGACATCCGCTAAAAGAAAGGCAGAAAAGAAAAAAAGTTCTGTCGAACCGAACGCATTGTATTGGACATCCGACATTTTTTTGTGAGTGTGTGTGTAAAATTTTTTTGGAGAAACTTAATTTTGAACGTTGTTTGACTCGATAATACCCAAACTTCGTCTAATGAATGAGAAGTGATCGGGTGCAAGAGGTTTGGTGAAAATATCACCCAATTGGTTTTTTGTGTCAACAAATTCTAGTGAGATCTCGCGATTTTGATCATGATCTCTAAGTAAGTGATGTTTTATCTCAATATGTTTAGTTCGAGATTGCATATCGGGATTTTTAGATAAGTTTATGACACTAGTATTGTCACACATGATAGGAACATGATCGTAAGATAGGTGAAAGTTGCTAAGGGTTTGTTTCATCCATAGTACTTGTGTACAACAACTCGCTACCAAAATATATTAGGCATCGACAGTAGAGAAGGCCACAGAGTATAGTTTTTTACTAAACTACGAAACTAAGGCAAAGCCTAGAAAGTGACAAGTACTGCTAGTGCTTTTCCGATCAACTTAACAACAAGCCAATCGGCATCCGAGTAACTAAGTAAATCAAAACGAGTTCGTTTTGGATACCAAAGTGCTAAGTTTTGAGTCCCACTAAGATATCTAAAGATTCTTTTTACGACTTTAAAATGAGATTCCTTAGGATTTGATTGAAATCAAGCAATAAACATACCCTAAAAATAATATCGGCTACTTGCAGTTAAATAAAGAAGGGATTCGATCATACCTCGATACTAAGTGATGTCAATGGGAGTGCCTTGATCATCTTTGTCAAGCTTCATGGAAGTGCTTATCGGAGTGTTCATTGGCTTGATGTCATTTATTTCGAACTTCTTTAACATGTCTTGTATGTACTTACTTTGATTTATAAATATGCCATCACATGTTTGTTTAATTTGAAGTCCGAGAAAGAACTTGAGTTCTCCCATCATGTTCATGTCAAATTCCATGCTCATATTTTTCAAAAATTCTTCAAAAAGTTGAATATTTATTGCCCCAAAAATAATGTCATCCACATAAATTTGAACAATAAGCATGTCTTGCTTTTGTGTTTAAATAAAAAGAGTAGTATCCACTTTTTCAATAAAAAAATCATTTGAAAGTAAAAATTTGCTCAATCGTTCATACCAAGCTCTAGGAGCTTGTTTTAGTCTGTAAATAGCCTTTCTAAGTTTAAAAACTTATGATTTGCAAAATCGGGTGGTTATTCGACGAAGACTTCTTCTTGAATGAATCCATTTAAAAATGCACTTTTAACATCTATTTGATAAAGAGTAAAGTTTTTATGACAAACAAATGCAAGAAGCATGCGAATGGATTCTAACATAGCAACCAGTGCAAATGTTTCTTCATAATCAATGTCTTCTTCTTGATTGTAACTTTGGACCACTAATCTAGCCTTGTTATGTACAATAATTCAATTTTCATCTTATTTGTTTCTAAAGACCCATTTAGTACCAATAACGGTTTGATTAGTTGGTCTAGCGACTAAATCTCAAACATGGTTTCTTTCGAATTGATTTAGTTCTTCTTGCATAGCTAGAGTACAAAACTCATCAAACTCGGCTTCTTTAAAATTTTTGGGTTCAATTTGTGAGATGAATGGACAACTACCAAAATGATTTTTAAGAGAAGTTCTAGTAGGGATACATTTTGATGGATCGTCGATTATTAACTCATTTGGATGAGAGGAAATAAATTGTCATTCCTTTGGCAAAGGGAAGTCGCTTTGAGTTTCGGTTGGCTTTTCTTCACTTTCTTGGTCATTGGGCTCCTGTGATTGTTCTTCATTTGATACTCCTTTGTTTCGATCTTGAATATTCATTTGTTTGAAAGGAGTTTCCAAACTTACATCATCATCAATACCTTTCTCTCGATCAATAAGGTTAGTCTCATCAAAGTAACATGCATAGATTTTTCAATGACTAGAGTTCTTTTGTTGAAAACTCTATAAGCCTTACTAGTCGATGAATATCCTAGAAAAATTCCAACGTCAAATTTTGAGTCAAATTTTTCCAAATTGTCCTTTATGTTTAAAATGAAACATTTGCAAGCGAAAACTTTAAAGTAGCTAATGTTGGGAATTCTATTTTTCCAAATCTCGTAAGGTGCTTTTGTTTTCTTACGACTTACCAAAACTCTATTTATAATGTAGTATACGGTGTTGATGGCTTCGGCCCAAAAATACTTAGGTAAGTTATTTTCATTTAACATGGTCCTAGCCATTTCTTGCAATGTACAATTCTTCCCATTTTGTTGATGAGTCCTAGGAGCCGAGAAATTATGTTCATATCCCTTTTTGTTACAAAACTCATCGAAAGCAAGGTTGTCAAATTCTCCACCATGGCCACTTCTAATATTTACAATAGTGTAGCCCTTTTCATTTTCAACATTTTTGCAAAAATGTTTAAAAGCTTTTAGAGCTTCATCTTTTACTTTTAAAAATATGACCCATGTAAATCTTGAAAATTATCTACAATAACAAATACGTACTGTTTACCACCTAAGCTAGCCGTTCTTGAAGGTCCAAAAAGATCCATGTGGAGAAGTTGCAAATGTTTTGTAATTGAGGAGAAACTTTTTGGTTTGAAAGAGCTTTTCACTTTCTTTCCAAATTGACATGCATCACAAATTTTATCTTTTTCAAATTTCAAATTTGGCAATCCTTTCACAATACAATTTTTTGCAATTTTTGAAATAAGATCTATGTTAACATGGTTTAGTCTTCTATGTCGTAGCCACGTTTCATCCCTTAGTCCAAGTAAACAATGTTCATTATTTTCATATTCAATATTTATGATATAAACATCTTTATTTCGGCTTCTTACAAAAATCACCTCTTTTGATGTAATATCATTGATTGGGCATTTGGAAGAATCGAATTTTATATTGTAACATTTATCACATAATTGACTAATACTTGGAAAATTATGCTTGAGGTTGTCAACTAATAGAAAATTTTCAATAGAGGGGGAATAGTGATTACCAATGTTGCCAATGCCGATAATTTTTCCTTTCGCATTGTCTCCGAATATTACATGACCTTCATCATTCTTTTTGAAGTTTGATAGTAGTGATCAATCTTCGATCATGTGCTTTGAACATCCGCTATTCAAGAACCATTTGCTCTTTATTTTCTTAGGTACCTATAAGTACAATTTAATTTTTAATTTTTGGTACCCATACAAACTTAGGTCCTTGGTAGTTAGTTTTTGGGGATTCTCTAATCCACTTATTTTTGTTTTCAAAATATAACTTCTTTTTAGCTAAACAATTAAATGCAACATGTCCATTTTTATTACAAAAAGTACAAGTGATGTTTGAAACTTTAACGAACATATTTTTGAGAGATTTTTGTTTTAAAGAGGGTTTGAATCCGATTCCCCCTTTATCAAAAATACATTTTTGATTTCTAAGCATTAAATCAAATTTTTTCCTGCATTCGGTGAATCTATAAACGATTTTCGTCAAATCTTCAACTTTTTCTTTTAGAGATGTGTTTTCCTTAACTAATAAATCAACATTTTGTTTTTCCAAAGTTTTCTTTAGTTCATCTTTTAATAAAGAGTTTTTCTTTTTAAGAATGGAGTGACTCAAGACAAGTTTTTTAAAATTTTCTAACAATTCATCATAAGAGCTATATAATTCATCATAAGAAAATTTTTCTTTTGTACTTATCTCATCTTCGAGGGCCATGAAGCACATGTTAGAGATTTCATCTTGACCATAGCTTTCATTTTGGTCTTTATCATCAATATCATCCCAAATAGCTTGAAGTGTCTTTTTCTTGAAACTTTTCTTTTTATTCGGGCACTCGGTTCTCTTGTGACCGGGTTTGTCACACTCGTAGCAAATAATTCTCTTGCTCATTTTTTCTCCTTTGTCATCCTTCCTTTGAAACTTTCTATTATTCTGAAATCCTCTCCATTTCTTGACAAGGAGAACTAAATCATTAAGCTAGTTATCGCTCATGTTGTTTGTTGTTGTTTCTTCATCAATTGTCAATTTTAGAGCAACTTGTCATTTTGGAGTTTCCTTCAATTCCTCTTTGCTCTTTCTTGTCTTTTCCTTGATCTCGGTATTGTTGAGTTCATAGATCATCAATGTTCCATATAGTTCCTCCAAAGGATATGTGTTTACATCCTTTGTGTTTTCTATTAGCATCCGTATAGGGCTCCATTCCTCTGAGAGTGACCTAAGTATTTTGCTCACAAGTTCACCGTTAGTATATTTGCAATCAAAATCCTTTAAGCAATTCACAATATCGGTAAAACGAGTAATCATATTAACAATGGATTCATCTTGTTTCATGAAGAAATTTTCGAATTCTTTAACTAATATATTTATTTTAGTTTCCTTAATTTTACTTGCTCCAACATGAGTGACTTCGAGAGAATGTCAAATATCATAAGCCGAATCATAAGTGCTAATTCTATTAAATTCATTTATATTTAATGCACAATAAAGCAAATTATTGACCTTAGTATTTAATGACAATTTTCTTCTATCTTCCTCATCGTATTCCTCTCTAGGTTTGGAAATACTTTGATCGGATTTTCCATCAATATTAATTGTCTTTGTAGGCACATAGGGACCATATTCAATTATTTCCCAACTATTATAATCAATTAATTGAACATAGATCATCATCCTAGCCTTCCAATAATTGTAGTGTATGCTATCAAAAAAAGGAGGTCGGTTTGTGGAATGCCCCTCAAGATTTTGAAACACGGTCTTAGCCATTACTCAAGATTGTGAATTCTTTAAGAATGTGAGTATTTTGCTCTGATACCAATTGAAAGCCCAAGAATAGCTAACCAGGAGTGTGTATGAATTGGTTTTTAAAACTTTTTCGAAAAATTAATCTAAATTCAAACAGGTAAAGACTAAATAGATTAATTCAAATAGTAAGTGCAAATATGAAAACAATAAGTAAAAGAGAGAGATGATGCAAACGATATGTTTATGGATGTTCGATAAAAGAGAGAGATGATGTAAACGATATATTTATGGAGGTTCGATCCCAAATTTGATCTACGTCTCCCGTTACCAATCTCTCTGTCACGAGCAAGACCTTTTTCCACTATCGTGATTAACTTAAGGTGCAATCCAACCATTTACAAAGCTTCCGGTGACTTACAAACAATGAGCACCGATCCTTATACAATGTTGAGCTTTACGAGACCTCAATATGACTCACAATTCAAAATGAGTTTACAAGTGAAATCTTCACTTTTTAATGAATAATAGATTCAAAGTTGAGAATAAGAAGAGAAGAAGGCAAACACTTCGATAGATGACAATAAATATGGCTCAAGTGTGGGATTTGAAAAATTTTGATAGAAATTGATTTTCTAAGTTTAGAATGATCAAAAGTTTTTCAAATATTAATCAATTTATGAGGATAAATAAATAATGAAGATCAATGATTTAACTCAATAAATGCTTACTTATTACTCTATGAAAAGTTCAAATTAAATGTAAAGTGAGTTGGTATTTATAGGTGCAAAATCGTAAAAAACTCTACCGTACCGGACGCGGTGTACCGGACGTCCGCTACGCACCGGATGGTCAACTAGCCCTTTATGTCAGAAAATCAAAACGATTTTATTCTTGACCGTTGGAGCCAAAACAACCATACCGGGCGTCCAGTATGGCGTACCAGACATCAGGTACAACACGTTTGGCTCAAAACGTTCTCGTTTTAATTTTTGATAAATGTAAGAGTTTGAGGGACATTTAAAACATGTTTTTCAAGGTATTTGTTATATTTTAAAAATATATGTTTCGATTTTTACCTTTGAAAACATATTTTACGAGTAAAATATTTTTGTTGTAATTTTTTGATCGTAAAACCAAAACTTGAGCTCGTCTCGATTCATTACCAAGTATTAAAATGTTTTACCTTTACATATGATTGTACAATGTCGTTCTTTTGACTTGTATCTTGATTTGCGTCTTTTAAGAATCTTTAAGTTCTATTCGATCGTCGCATGCAAATTGCTATTGACTCGAATGATTTAATTTGACTGCTTAACTTACTTTGTTCTTCATTCGAGTCCAATTTATAATGTGTTGATTTTGCCAATACTTGATTGATTTCAACGTTAAAACTATCATAACTCAAAATCAATTGTTAGAAATAATATTAGTTTGTTTGTTATAATCAAAACATTAAGGTTATGATCAACCATATGTCAACATTTTCATCAATTTGGGCGATAGCAATCAATGCAGGGTGAAATTTGGAATCAATTTGAAGTTAAGTAACTCAATTGAATTAAAATTTGTTGAAAGTTCAATGACCACGGTTGAAAATTTTACCCTACTCCGGTCCTCTAGTTTCTTTACAATTTTTTGGTTTTCAATTTTAGCCCTTGTTTGGTGGAATTAAAATTTAGATTTTAATTTAAGTTAATGTCAATAATTAATTTAATAACACATTTCATAGTATCCTCAATTTTTTAACCACACATTTTATTAAATGCATGTTTGGCATCCATTAATTTATTTTATGGTTTGTTACATAATTATTTTTAACCACAAATTCACAGAACAAAATATTCTACACGTATATCAAAAAAATTTCTCTACTTTTTAGCCCCCATTTGGCCCCCTTTATTTCAAATTATAATTTTTGGAATATAATTTTTTTGAAGAATGTGTGGTTGAAAAAAAAGAAAAAGTTTTTGGTTTACGTATAATATTATTTTATGATAGATTGTGTGGTTGAAAATAAGATAGAAAAGAATAATTTTTTGTAATAATGGGGACCAAACGGGGGCTTAACTACGCGTTCTCCTAAATATACTATTCAAAACTCATTTTTTCTCAATTAATGAGAATCAAACAGGAACTAACTTTTATCAAAATTTATTAAAAATCTAATTTTAATTCCCATCAAATGGGAGCTTGGCATTGATTTCAAACTTGACTGCTATATTATCTGATCTTGCGATTGCTTGGTTCATTAGACAATTAAAGACGCCTAATTTGAATTGCATATATATGATTAGGACTTGATTGATCTTAGTCTATTAATATTATTTAAATTTTCCATTCTTTTGGCGTCAAGAAATGTATAATATGAAATTATTATATTAAACATTTCGTATCATTTTATCAACTTACAGAGGCAATGCAATAGGCTGGCTAAAATGGATTATGCCACTTTGTTCGATGGATTTTGAGAGATGCAATGATAAAAGTATTGGTAGTAGCAGATAATTGGATGAAAAAGTTGATTTTGTTTTAAACAATCCAATAATTGAACGTCATGTAATATTACGTCAACTTATCTGGCACCGTAAAATAGATATCAATAACAGTAAAATTTGCATTACAATGAACTCCACAACACAAACATCTAATAATTTGAGATCCTTTAAATGTACAAAGAAATCCTTGAGACTTTATTCAACAAACTGCCTTTGGTGATGAAAATTTCTTACAATGATTCCCCAATGATTCCAATTGGACCAAAGAATATAAATATATAATATGAAATTACAACAAAAATCCAAACAGAGTACACATCCCACTGCCAATCTGCAGACTTGATCTCACTCTCGACCCAGTTTTTTCGATTCTACTCCAATGCTTATCTCGTGTAGTTTAGAAACATTGATAATCAAGGAAATAATTTAGGAAACCTGCACACATTTTGAACTTCTATTCTGCTATAAGAATTCTGATCGTCGTAGCTTACCACAAATTATTGTTGAGATCTTCCGTAAAGGTGAGCATAGACAGTCTTTGTCCGATAGACAAGAATCATGCTTAAAACAGCTGCAACGATGCAAAGTCCAGACATTATCAAGGAAGTTAAGAAGAAGCAAACAGCACCAGTGCACTTTAGAGGTTCGTTCAAATAGACAAAACTCGACAAACTCGACAAGAAACTACGGTGGCCATGATGGTGCATATGAGCTTGTTTTTCTGCTTCTCTGTCGTATATGCTGCTGGCAATGACACCCGAGAATACTAAAGAACCTGCGGGGTTAGCTAGTGTGAGAAAATTGTACAAAGCCCCGAATTTTTTCAAACCAAACAGTTCTGAGGCTGCAGCAGGAACTATTGCCCAGTGGGCTCCGTAGCCAAGACCGACTAGAAGAGTTCCAACGTACATTCCCCCTGGCCAATCCATAGCAAATATGAAATGTCCAACCGCCATTATGGCTTGGGCAGCAGCCATAGCCACATGCCTTGGATATGCATACTCCCTGTTAAGCAGTATCACGAGTTAGAGTTAGAAGAGAAACGATTTAAGATGAAATAACACAAAGATGAGTAGAAAGTGGCTGGAATTTGTACTTGACAATTTTCTCGGAGAAGTAACCGCCCCCAACACGGCCTAGAAAGTTCCAAATGCTGATCATGGAAACAAATACATGGGTATTATCATACCCCAAGGACTCACTCATCTGACCCAAATTATCAATTACCGTCAAGCCAGAACCAGAGCCTAACAAAAGAGAGAAAAATATAAGCCAAAAATCTGCCTTTATCAATGCCTCTGTCAAGGTGAAGTCCTCTCCTCTGTGCGGCCTTCGCTTCTTAATTCTAACTGCTCCTTCTGCAGCTGCTTGAGCTAGTTTTGCCTGCAGTTGGGCGATTCTTTTATGGCGCTCCAAAGCCGGAAGCATATCTACATCTTTCGGTTTTTCGTCTTCAACTTCACTAAATATGATCTCTTGAGTATCGTCTTCATATTTCGTCGGTTCTTGTTTCTGTGACTCGGATAGAAGTGCCTCTTCTGCTGGTATTATTGGCCCCCGAGAAAAGTTCAATGTGATAGGTATTGCGATGGGGATTAACAGCAGAATAAACAAAATCACCGTGAATATTGTAATAACAGTTTGGCTCAAATCCACAAGATCTTCCACAAGCATGACACCCATCAAATATGCAGCCAAAAGGAGACATATGCTATAAACAATCGAAAAACTAAATCCATCAGACAATCTAACTTGTTTGTGACCTCCAACGGGTCTTATAAAGAACATTAGAGCAATGACCACCATTGTTGGCCCGACAGCGACCATAAATATGAGTGACGCATGGTCTGGGGAATGCATCACAGCATATATTTGAGTCAAAATTGCACCTCCCAATCCAGCAAAACCCTTCAATATTCCGACAACAGGACCACGGCTTTTGGGGAAATTTTGCACACAAGACACCAAAGCTGCCGTGTTGAAGTAGGTCTCACCATTTGTTCCAACAAATATAAGAATGCACATCTGCATATTAACGGATAAAACAAGTCAGACAAGCAGACAGCAATTCGAGGAGTAAAATGAACAAATTTATCCCCAAGATAGATGTCAGATTGATTGGAGTTGGAAATCCCAAAGTTCCAATATATTGAGACTTAAAACAAAATTATTTAATTAACTCTTTTGATCTCTTATCCAGTAAAAATGAAGATAAAAGGCCTTAGAGATTCAATATACTCCTCGAATTTAAATTTTTAAATCGACAACTTGTTGTATAGTAAATCCCAAGATTTCGAAATGCAAAAGAGTCCAAATGAATTTAAGAGCATCTACATATAATAAGTTCTTAAACATGTTTCATTATAAATCGCTGAGTTTAACTAGATTTTAGATTGAAATATTTTATTTTTGTCCAAGAAAGATAGCAAAAAACATATTCCACATCTCCAACCAAGTATGACACGATCATGATCTATGCAAAAAATGAATTATAGCTAGTTCATAGATCATAATAGCCGGATACATAAAACATAAAACGGGATGTTCGAATTTGGTGGATATAGACGCAGATCATTATGTAATCATAATAAGATCAATATCAATGGCGATGAATACAAATTTGATACTTACGGCCCATAACGGCAAAACCGGAGCTCTGCCGGTGACGATAAGCCAAACCCAGCCATATCCAACGAAATTTTGAATAGCACCAATAAGAAGAGCACCCCATAAAGGCAAAATCTCAGATAAAGTTCCGGCCAAAAATCCGACGCTATCCCCCAAGTCCTTGGCAACCCCTAACCTCGCTATTTGTCTCTGATTATAATTCAATGAACTTTTTATTTTCGGAGAAAGACTCCCAAAAAGATACCCAATTCCAGCACAAGACTGAATCCACATTGCAACAACAAAAACCAGCCATCTATTATTGAAAAATGAAGAGATATTTTCCTTCAAGCGAGCCATCGATGGTACAGAGGCTCTGAGTAAATCAAATTACTTGCAAATGGATTTTGGGATTTGGAAATATTTATGCAAGAAAAAAGAGAAAAAATAGGGAAATGATGATTTGGATTTGCTGGAAATGAGTTTTTGTTGACCTTTATAAAAGAGCC
>CAIGRB010006211.1:14542-39656 GCA_903798255.1 Fraxinus quadrangulata | reverse complement strand
TATGAGTTTTGCGTTATTTCGAAAAAACTCTCATAACTTAAAGTGCTGGTGTGAATTTGACAAATTGTTTCATCCATACAAAAGAAGGCTGATAAAGCTTTTATACATGAATTTTAGCCACGTATCTTTTCATCTTTGCAACTTAGGATGTGTTTGAGTCACATTATTTTGGAAGAATGTATTTTGGAATAGTAGATTGATGGAAAATGTGTGGTTGAAAAATAAGGAAAAATTATTGATGTGATGAAAAATATTATTTTATGAAAGAATATGTGGTTGAAAATGAATAGAAGAATGATAATGAAAATTTTAATGTGGTTCAAATAGGGATTTAATGTTTTCATAAAAAATGAAAAATGTCGAGTCACACCATTGATGTATAATATTTTTAGTTGAATCACAATGTACTCGGCGATTACACTAGCTTTTGCTTAGATGAGATTGATTCAAGTTTAACTTTCTTAACATCGACACAAAGCACGTCAAAAAATATTGTACGTTTTTAACAATCATCATCTCGAAAGGCCATTTAAAAATGGCCGTTGTCCTTTTTGTGGATATTTTCCCCTTTTGTTTGTGTATCCTTTGGCATTTTTAGCTCGATGACAAGCCCTTAATTATCACATTCTATATGTATGTTGTGATGAGTAAATTCAGTTCTTATCCATTCCCAGATGTCTATCCGTTCAAGAGGACCACTGGGACTAAACTTCATATGATTAAACTCTAATAATTTATGACTTAAATTATTATTTTTGTCTTTCTCAAGTTTTGTATTATATAAATATTTTTTTAATTTAATTTTTTCTTCGTTTAATTAGATCGAGGTGGTCGGCTTAATAATTAACAGTGAAAATAACAAATAAAGTATTTAAACAATACGTATGGTGACGAGTTTTTTCACAAATTCCACATTGATAATTAATATGTCGTGTATGTGTGTGTGTGTTTTTTTTTGTTTTTTGTTTTTAATTGCAAAATGTCATATCGTGGGACAGATTTGGCGTTTTGTTATGACATTTTGTTATAACAAACTAATAAAGCAGGAATTTAATGGTGAAATATTCTTATTTTGGTTAGCTTTGATTCTATTTCAGAACAAGTTGTGTAGGATCCACATACGTTTTGCTTGGATAATGGGTGGTTAATTTTTCGAGGATTGGATCTGTTGTGCCCATACTGGCCAAGGCCCAATGGCCCAAAAGGTAAAAAAGGACCGAAGCCCATTTGGCCGAGGTACCATTGTCGAAGCCCAACAAAGGCACTAATGTCGAAGTCCAATGTGTTTCCGATGTCTACCATTACCAAAGTACTTATTATCGAAGCACCTCAAATGTCGAGGCCCAAAGAATGGTGGAAGCACTAAACAAATTGATGGATCCCCAATGTTGAAGCATTACTTGTTCAAATCCAAGCTCCGAAGCCCATGCCTCAAATCGAGGCTCAATAACGTAGAATTTGAGGTTCAACCGTGACAAATGATGACCTACATCAGAAGATCTTAAAGTATCAAGGGATCTTTTTGAAATGATTGATTGGACGGCTATAATGAATGAAAATGTTAGTCATGTTAATACAGGGCATGGGTTAGCTGCCATCTTCAGAAACATTTAGAGCGCCCTAAATCTAAAATAGTCTAAAATGATGTCTATGAGATGATATTTTAGTTAAGGAGATGATGCCACGTGTCCCACATACAACAGTCATCATTGTACATGTAAAACTATAAATAAACCATATTAGTATCATAGAGAGGGTTGGAAAAAAGAGGGGAGAGATGAAGAATGCAAAAGCACTCTCTCTTTCATACTCTAATTTAGAAGAAGAACACAGTGTAATATCAGAATTTATTTAGTTTCCTTGTTTGATTGTTCATTATCGTATCTTTTCGTTCTTTTATTTACCAGATTCTTAACATATTCGTCTCGTGTTAAAAGCTTCTCCCATGTTTTAACTCAACATCTTCTGTAATGCCCCGACCGCATGGATCAAAACGTTACTAAATTAACTTTACTTTGCCCGTAGACCGTGGACTTAATAATTAACTATACCTTTAGCGGAAAGTATATAAATTTAACTTAAGAATATATTTCAAGAATTATTTAATTCTATGGAAAGTATATAAATTAAACTTAAGAATATATTTCAAGAATTATTAAATTCTAAATTACATCATTTTGTATTAAAGGATTATCTAATAATTTCTTAGAACTAAAGTCACATTATTGACATGAAATTCTAGAAAGAAAGTAAAAAAATAAATGTTGAAGCTTTTGTTTTCTAATTTAGTGGCAATTTCAAAAATAAATTTGTTTGCATAACTATCGATCTCGAAACTTCATGAAATTTTATAATAAAGTAGAAAATTATTTATATTATGACATATCCATAAATCAGCTTCCGTCGACAACATATAAGGTATTAAAATATTTTTCAAAACCCCACAACGACTTGGTTTAGAAGGTAACCCAGGACAATTTACTTAAAATGAGATATAAAATTTTACAGACGTCAGATAGATATGATTTTGATTTTATTCAGTAGTTAATCCATGAGACTATCAAACGTCACTAATTTTGTCCAAAATTCTAAGTAACGATCGAGTTACGAAATTTTAAAGTCAATGGTAGAAGTTGAAAGCAGCAACACTACCTAGTACAGTTTGCTTTAAGGAACATATAAAATTCTATCGACACTGGATGAACATGATTCCAAGTTTATTCAGTAGCTAACTTATGAGGCTATCAAACGCCACTAATTCTATCCAAAAATTTCAACTAACGATTAAGTTATGAATTTTTGAATTTCAAGCCAGAGCTGAAAATTTAGAAAAGCAGCAACACTAAATCGCTAACACTTTCTTTTGCAGTAAATGGTGACTTGTGAGTTAATTTTTATAACACATAACTACTTTTAAATGTAACTTATTCATAATTTTTTTTAGAATAGTTTCACATATGATGTTCATAGAAATCAAATAAAAAAACATAAATGTTGCATAATCGAATTAAAAAGGTTAAGTCACCGGCATCTCCATAACATGTTAGAAATTTTGAACTGTAGATTCATACCGTCGTATGTAGAGGGATTTTTGGCAAAGTTCGATTTCTATAGCATTATCATAACACGTAGAGCCGGAGAATGATCATTCAAACTATAGTAGTGCCGAAGAACCGTACCCGAAGATACCAATTCATTCAAACTTTTAACGAAAAATCATAATTTGAAACACTTGCACCTCTACCTACCTTCGTTTAAAAGGTTTTGACAGTATAAAGATGGACGATGGTTGTTGCTTCTTGACGGCACCGAATTTTTTAGAAATATGCTCATCTCTTATTTTATTTTTTTGCTTTTTTTCTTTCTTTTGAAATTTTTTTTCCTTGATCAAAGTGTGCATTTTTTCTTTGTGAAACTTGTATACAATTATATATTGAAAATGGGATGGGAATGATTTGGAGAAAATGAAAAGTCTAAATTCTTATTTTGTCTTTTGAAAAAAATGCTGGCAACTATCAATTGAAGGAATTTTAAAATAAGGTTTATTTTCTTGCATTTTTGGGCTGTTACGTGTGTACTTGTGTGTGTATATATTTTCATGTCTAAATTACACACATATATTGAAAGTATGACAAATTTAAAAATAAAAGTTAAAAAAAAAAAAACGATGGCCCTTTTTATGCTTTAATTCATGCATTTCATTTGAAGTTAAATGCCATAATTGTGTGTATAATGCCATATAACCTATCAATTTATGAGATTAATTGTCTTGACTATTCAACCAAAATTTTGAAACGTGTGTCTTAGTGCTTGAAATTATGTGTGTGTGTATTTGTCATCATTCAATTTTTTTGGTCCCTATACTTTATTAATTTAACCAAATAAGGGAACAACATAACCTCAATTAGAACTTAATAAACTCTATTTTACTTATAGTTCGGTCCTTTTGAAAATAACTTGTATGCAAATCAAAATTTAAAAATATTTACTATACATAAAATAAATTTTCACCATCGGGTCCAATCTTAGGAAAAACATTAAATTCCGTCCCCATTTTATTTAAAAATTTCTATATTTTTATAGAAATTATGCATGATTGCTTGTGAAACTCCAAGATAATCAAATTATTTAAGACATATAGACTAGTACTGGGCTTTTCATTTCTTATGTGGGTCGAGCATAAGACTCGTCTATGAGCTACGCACGAGTGCTAGATCATCACATGAAAAAAATTTATGTGCTTAATTTTATTTTATTTTTCGGGGTTTTACATCTTCGACTAGCAATCTATCAACACGTGTCGGAATTAGCTTGTCAAAACATGAGTGAGCACGATATTTGTTGGCATATTTTTTTTTTGTAGTCAACAGATTGACGCCGTCTGTAGGAAATCGTACTAAAAACCTTGAACATCCCCATAGAAAAAGCTTGCTGGGAACGACTTGGGCATTCTACTTGAAAGAGGATTTTTCTAGAAAATATAATAAGAGGAAGCCCCAAAAGTTAAGACAACGATATCTTTGAAAGGAGATGAGCTTAGACCGTAAAGTCCTTCCCAGGAGGGTAAGAGATAATCCTACTGAAGAGGTCCACCAGTGGCCACCTTATCTGTCCGGCGCTGACTTCACCACCATTACATGCGTGGGAGGATGAGGTTAATTAACCAACTTACCCGGGAGGTAGCAACCATAGCTGCCAACATGAGGAACATCACCCAACAAAACATGATCGTGCAGGAATTTTTCACACAAATGCAAGGTCAGGGAGGTCCTTCTACTTCCCCTTATGTGCCACATTATCCTCAAGAGGCTGAGGTCCAAAGCTAAAGGATCTCATCCCTTAGGCAAAATCAGGAAGTATTCTCCAATGAAAGAGAAGTAGGAGTTGACGTCTTCTTAAACTATGCCTTCGGCCGACCGACCGAGGCCCAAGCAGGCATGGAGGATGTTTGTCTCCCCAAATATAAACCCGAGTATATGCCACAAAGTTTCGTGACAGGATCGGCCTTTCAGAACCTAGATATAGGCCTCAGCCACCACCTAGTGAAACTCGACAGCCGGAGAAAATGCAAGAATATGCTTCCCAGGTTACAACACCTAGAAATAGGCAGCATGGGAGGGAGGAAACGAGAGACTAGGCAGGCCCATCACATCTCCTACCAAGATATCAGGCATATGAGAAGGATTCAGGTCCCCAAAGATTATGTGACTTAGATGATGACGATGAAAACTTGCCCTTTTCACAAAAATTGAAGAATGCGCCTATCCTAAGCCATTATGTGCCACCAAAGATACAAAAGTACGACGAAAGATGTGAGTAGGCCAAATACCTAAATAGTTATTAAACACACATGAGCCTGAGAGACATCTTTCCCACTGTCAAATGCAGAGCCTTCCACATCACTTTGAGTGGAGCAGCCGAGATTTGGTAAAGTAGACTATCCCCAGGAAGTATTCGGAGCTGGTCGCAATTTTATATTACATTCCTGAAGAGATTTGTCATAAGCAAAGAGGAAGAAACTCCCATCCAACACCTTCAGGACATGAACCAACAGTCTGGAGAAATATTGAAAAGCTTTATGGCTCGCTTCATCGACGAAATGACATACTAGATTCAGGTCACAAATCAAGAAGCGTTATCCGCATTACGAGACGGTTTGAACATGATCACCTTATTCTGGAAAGACTGCAAATTAGGACCCCACCATCTATGACGCTTTTCTTAAAATGATGAGGTGGAAAATCATTAATGAGGAGTTAATTGATCATCGAAATCGAGCCAGCAGGGGTCACCCTCCTCCACAAAGACAACATGGGAAAATGGCTAACCTCCTACCTAATGGATCATCAATGGAACTAGGTTGGAAATGAAATTGTCCCCAGTGCTGGAAAATCACTTGTCACAGCCACAATGAACGTCATACCCACATTCGCTTATGAAGATGTGGAGCCCAGGATCAACATGTAGTAGAATGAATCCGAACAAAGGGCCTCTCAAAGAGGAAAAGGTCAATGATGGGGTTCTATACCCAGAAATAGGCCAAACACCCCTCAGTATTGCTCTTACCATCATTTTTACAGCCACAATACGACATATTGTAGAGAAATTGCTGTACATCAAAGATAAATGAACTTGCAAAATGACCAAATAATGTCCCCCCCAGAGACACACCACTGCCAAGGCAAAATCATAGTCCTAGGCACGAAGATGCAATTCGTCATGGGAACCATCTCCACGACAAAGAAGGAACCTCGACAGGGAAGGACCTGGGGAGGAACATCGACAGTGTAGGAATCCTCTGGTTACTGAAAGAGATGCTCCAATCCACGAGATTAATACTATTTTTGGAGGACCTCATGTTGGAGGTAATATGCGAAACTCCTAAAAGAACTATGCAAGAGAGGCTACGATCCCGTCGATGATGAGTTACATAGTGGATAATAGTTCATAAGGGAGACCATTGCTGTAACGACAGACCTCACACTAAAGCCGTTATCATATCATACATACTGTCCGTTTTGGGAGAGCGTAGACCCATCTTACCCTTTAGGGCTTTTTGACACGTCTCCCAGGATTCAAACCCAAGACCTCTATCATATGGGAGACTTAAGTTGAATCCTGGTACCCCTAACGGCTTAAGTTGATGGAGGTCTTGAGTTCGAATTTTGGGGGACGCGTTAAAAAGTCGTGAAGGGTAAGATGGGCCTAGGCTCTTCCAAAGCGGACAGTAGATATGATATGATAACGGCTCCGCGCGAAGTCGATCGTTACAATTGCCTCCATATCTTTCACTTAGGCAAATACCGAAGGAATACACTATCCCCACTGTGATGCTCGTATGGTAAGGGCAATCGTGGCCCGAATTATGTTAAAACAGCTGTTGATCGATGATGGCAACTATGTTAATATCCTATTTAGGGCTACCTTTGACAAAATGATTGTCGATCACGAGTTAATCCCCATCACAACCCCCTATATGGCTTCACTGGGGATAGCATCATCCCACGGGGGAAGATCACCCTTGCCGTGGAGATGGGAGAGCCATCCCAAACAACTTTAAACTTCATGAAATTCCTGATAATAGATAGCAGTCAGCCTATCACGGGGTATTAGAGAGGCCCACTCTGAAAGACTTGTGGGCCGTCACCTCTATTCACCACCTATGTATGAAGTTCTCGATCGAGCAAGAGATTGCCACTGCGAAGGGTGACCAAATGGGAGCCCGTGAATGCTACCTAAATTCTATAATAAAGGTCGAACCAAGGAATGTCAACATGGTGCTTGTGGACGTCCAAATGGTAGATGTTCAAGAACAAAATCCTGGGCAGAAAAATGTCGAGATGAAGATATCGCCGAATGGCCAACCATGCTCAATAAATTGGATCCATGTATCATTAAGTTTGAATCCCAGACCGCACCGGTGGAAGAGCTTGAAAGTTTCCCAATAGATCCCCAAGATCCTAACAAAAAATTACAAGTAGGAAAGAAGCTGCCACCTGGGGCCAAGGAGGAACTAAATGAATTTTTATGTGAACCTGCCACCTGAGGCCAAGGAGGAACTAAATGAATTTTTATGTAAGAACCTTGATGTTTTTGCTTGGAGAGATGAAGATATGATAGGCATTGACCCGAAGGTCAGCTACCACAACCTAAAATTTGATCAAAGGATAAACCAGCACAAACAAAAAAGGCGAGCCTTCAACTCGGAAATGTATGATGCCCTTAAGGAGAAAGTGCATAAGTTAATCCAGAACATTTTTATTCGAGAGGCAATCTACCCCATATGGGTCTCCAACTCGATACTAGTAAAGAAACATAATGGTAAGTGGAGGGTGTGCATTGATTTTTCCAATCTAAATCAAGTTTTTCCAAAAGATAGTTTTCTTCTCTCGAGAATTGCCCAGCTTCTGGACTCCATCGCTGGACATGAGCTCTTAAACTTTATGGATGCCTACTCAGGCTATAATCAAATTCTTATGCACTTGACAGATGAGGAAAATACCTCCTTGATCACTGATAGAGGTCTCTATTGCTACAAGATGATGCCATTTGATTTAAAAAATGCCGGTGCCACTTACCAAATGCTCGTTAACAAGATGTTTGCTGAACTCATTGGCAATACTATGAAGGTCTACGTAGACGACATGCTGGTAAAAAGTCTGGCCTCGGCTAACCACGTTGCCCATCTCGACGAGGCATTTCAGTTACCAAAGATTGGTTAACAAGATGTTCGCCGACCTTATCGGAAAAACAATGGAGGCATATATAGACGACATGCTGGTAAAAAGTCTGAAAGTAAATAGTCATGTGAAGCACTTGATGAAACCTTTCAAACCTTACGAAGGTATAGAATGAGGCTGAACTTCCTTAAATGTTTATTTGGGGTTGCTTCTGGCAAATTCCTGGGGTATATGGTAAATCAAAAAAGAATAGAGACTAATCCGGAGAAGATATGGGCATTGATTGAGATGAGGTCACCATAAAAGCCTAAGGAAGTGCAAAGTCTTACTGGACGAATAGCAGCTCTAAATCGTTTCGTGTCCAAGGCTACTAATAAATGGCTCCCCTTTTTCAAAATCTTGAAAGGGGGCTGAAGGTTTCAATGGACGGAAAAATGTGAAGAGGCATTCCAGGGGTTGAAAAAGCTCCTAGGGTAGGCCCCCTCCTCTTAAAGTCCTAGTCTGGAGAAATTCTACAACTCTATTTAGCCGTTTCTAATGGAGCCATTAATGCATTCTCATACAAGAAGAAAATGCCCTTCAATGGCCTATCTACTATGTGAGTAAAGCACTTCTAGTAACTAAAATTCACTATCCTGACATGGAGAAATTGGTTCTAGCACTGATCACAGCTTCCAGGAAATTGAAGCTATACTTTCAAGCTCACACTATACATGTGCTAACCAACTTTTCACTTAAGTAAGTGCTCCAAAAACTCGACGCATCGGGGAGGTTGTTGAAATAGACTGTTGAACTCAGGGAGTTCGATATTATCTACAAATCGAAAGGGGCTATCAAAGGTCAGGCCCTCGTCGATTTTGTTGTGAAATTTGTCAATGTCCCAGAGATGGAAGAAATAATGGAGCCCACTGAGCTTCCCAGTTGGACTTTCTTCATCGATGGTTCATTTGGGGAAATGGGCTCAGGTGCAGGTATGGTATTGATCAGCTTTGAGGGACACAAGCTCAATTATGTGGTAAGATTTGTGTTCAAAGCCATCAATAATGCGGCCAAGTATGAGGCATTGTTGGCCGGCTTAAAGTTAGCTAAAGAAATGTAAGTGAAGAGGTTGATTGTTAATAGCGACTCCCAACTGGTAGTGAGACAGGTTAATGGCAACTTTACTACAAGGGACAAAGCCATGGTTGCCTACCTCAAGTTGATGGAACTGCTCCCAACTTTAAATTTTTTTGAATTAACTCAGATTTCTCGCATTGAGAACACTCATGCCGACGCTTTATCCAAGCTATTTAGTAATAGAGACTCCGAGCTACTAACGGCGATGCCTACGTGGATGTAACCTATAAGGACTTTTCTTAAAGATCAAGTTTTCCCTACTGACAAGGAGAAGGCTTATAAACTCAGAAGAAGGGCATCCCACTTTGTATTTGAGGATGATGTGTTCTATAAGAGAGGATTCTCCGTGCCCTTCCTCCACTGCGTCGGGGAAGAAAAAGCTACTTACGTCCTTCATGAGATACATAAGGGAGTGTGCTGTAATCACACAAAAGGTGCTTCGACAAGGATATTACTGGTCCACTTTAAAGAAAGACGCAATTCAATTTGTAAAAAAATGAAATAAATGCCAACGCTTCTCTCCCATTCAGATACAGCTTTCCCAAAAGCTAATAGTGGTGACCAGCCCCTAGTTGTTCGCCAAGTTTTGCTATTGTCGCCATCGACTACTTCACGAAATGGGTTGAGGTCGAACCCCTTGCAAAAATTAAAGAAGCCAACATTTCTAAGTTCTTATGAAAAAACATCATCTACCTGTTTAGAATTCCCCAGTTGATTGTCTTTGACAACAGACGTTAATACAACACAAGGTCAAGGACTTATATGAAATGCTCGGGATCAAAAAGCATTTTTCAATGCCTCTTAACCCTCAAACAAATGGACAAGTGGAAGCTGTGAACAAAACCATAAAATATACCTTGAAGAAGAAGCTTGAGGCCTTTAAAGGAGCGTGGGTGGACGAATTGCCACAGGTGTTATGGGTAATCAAGACTGCAAGTCGAACCCTAACATGAGAAACCCCATTTTCTATGGCTTATGGTACAAAGGCAATGAGTTCGGTGGAAGTCAGTTTACCCTCTCCCTATCGATTGTAATTCAACGAAATATCCAACGCAAAGTTGAGGAGATACGAGCTGGATTTTCTCGATAAAAGAAGGGATGAATCCCAAGTAAGGCTTGCCTCATATCAAAGGAAAATGATCCATTACTATAATGTGAAAACTAAGAAAATGTCCTTCCAGGTATATGATCTCGTACTTCAAAGGGTATTCATATCCTCCAGAGAACTGGAAGCAGGCACTTTGGGTCCAAATAAGGAGGGACCGTATCTTATTAAAGAGGAGTTACGGCCAGTGACCAAACAGATAGAAGACATGATTGGGAAAGTGAAATCGTACTCGTGGAACGTCGAACATCTTATGATATATTATCAATGAATGGTTGTAGCTGGAAGAACCCTTCCAGCCTTTGTAAATATTTTAAAAATTTAATGAAATGATGTTGTTAACTGAAATGCGTACAAAATAAGCCTCCTATGATGAGGTTAGACATCATGGGGAAAGCCCCCACATGGATTCACCATCCACCATGTGGGAAAGCATGGGCACCTTGGAAGGGAAGATCCGATCCCAATAAGGATTATCTCATTGATCTTCCGAGGCGTACAACACAAGCCTCCTATAATGAGGCTGAATGTCATGGGGAAAGCCTCCACATGGAAATACTATCCACCTATGGAGAAGTGTGGGGGCCTTGTAAGGGAGGATCTGATCCCAACAAGGATTATCTCATTGATCCTTTGAGGCGTACAACACAAGCCTCTTATAACGAGGCTGAACATCATGGGAGAAGCCTCCACGTGGATGTACCAACCACCATCTGGAGAAGTGTGGGTGCTTCAAAAGAAAGGATCTGATCCCAACAAGGATTACCTCATTGATCTTCTGAGGCGTACAACACAAGCTTCCTGTGACGAGCATGAACATCATGGAAAATGCCTCCACATGGATGCACTATCCACCATGTGAGGAAGTGTGGGTTTCTCAGAGGGGAGGATCTGATCCCAACAAGGATTACCTCATTGATCCTTCAAGACGTACAACGCAAGCCTCCTATGACGATGTTGAACGTCACGGGGAAAGCCTCCATATGAATTTACCATCCACCATGTGAGAAAAAGTGGGGACCTCGAAAGGGAGGATCTAATCCTAACAAGGATTACCTCATTGATCTTTCAAGACGTACAACACAAGCCACCTATGACGAGTTTGAATGTCATGAGAGAAGCCTTCTCATGGATGCATCATCCATCATGTGGGGAAACGTAGGCATTTTGAAAGGAAGGATCTGATCCCAATAAGGATTACCTTATTGATCCTCCGAGGAGTACAACACAAGTCTCTTATGACGAGGTTGAACGTATAGAAGAAATCGTTACATGGATGCAACATCCACTATATAAGGAAGCGTGGATACCTCATAAGAAAGGATCTGATCCCAACAAGGATTACCTCATTGATCATACGAGGTGTACAACACAAGCCTCCTATGACGAGGCCGAATGTCATGGGGGAAGCCTCCACATGGATGTACCATCCACCATGTGGAGAAGCGTGTGCACCTCGAAAGGGATGATCTGATTCCAATAAGGATTACCTCATTGATCATTCAAGGTGTACAACACAAGTCTCCTATGACTAGGTTGAACGTTATAGGAGAAGCCTCCGCATGGATGCACTATCCACTATGTGAAGAAGCGTGGGCACCTCGGAAGGGAGGATCTGATCCCAAGGATAACCTCATTTATCTTCTGAGGTGTACAACACTAACCTCCTATGACGAGGTTGAACGACACAAAAAGGAAAAGCAAAATTGTTCAAATTTAAAATTCTTCAAGTATTTGCTGAAGTTCATTTACTTGTATTCAAATTCAGATTATTCAAGTTATGTTGAAGTACATTTACTTGTATTTGAATTCATATTATTGAAGTACATTTACTTGTGTCGAAATTTGAGACTGCTGAGGGTTACTACTTACTCAAGTCTAGATTCAAGTTATGAGTTACGAAACATGTTATGGCTTCAGAAGTTCAATTACAACGAAGAACATAAAATAGAAATGGGCACTACATTAATAAAAAAAGTTTGTAGAAAATGATGGCCTCAGCCATTACATTGAAAAAAAAGAAAAAATGAAGTCCCTATTCTATACTGGGGGTGGCTGAGGGTCGGATGCCTTTGCACTTGGTGCTTCCACAGTTGTAGCTTTCTAGCCTGAAGCTTTTTCTAAAGCGCCCTCCTGGTCTGCCTCAATTGCATCTTCAGCAAGAGTTTGAGGTACTTCATCCCAGAACTTTTCTCTAAGTTTTGAAGCTTTAAATTCTAGGTAAAGTTCTTCCACACTCTCCATGACTTCAGCATAAGCAAACCGTTGCCAATACGATCCGAAATGCCGATATTCCTTAGTTAGGTAGAAATTAGCAATGTATTCTTTGATTGCTTCTTCCCCTGCCTTCACAGAATAAGCCGTCAAACGTTCATCCTCCCAAATGTAGTTTTTTATTTGAGTTTCTAAGAAGCTGTTGCTGTCATTGAGCCCCATTATTTCTAAGTTAGCCTTTTTCAAAGCTTCTGATGTCAGCTTCTAATGATTGTTTGAGGTTTTAAGCTTTTTTGTCAAAGAGGCCACCTCGCATCGTGACTCATGAACTTATCTCTTCAGAGCCTCGATCTCTACCAAGGCAGATTCTAACTTGGTCGCCTCTTCATTTTGTTGGGCCCTTAGCTCAACAGCTTCTGCATTTATTTTCTTTACTTCCGCCTCGTCAAAGCTGCTTCTCTACGGAGTTTCGATTGTGATTTTGAATGTCCTTAAGGACTTCTTGACATTCTATCGCAACTCCCAGGGCCCTGACACTTTGGTTTACAAGTGTGGCCGTAAGGTCAATCGCATCGCAAGTGGAGATATAATCCCTCCATCGTTTAGTCCAGAACTTGTAAAAATTGGCGGTAGCACCATGGATGTGTTCAAGCAGCATCTCCATCACTACTGGGGCAATCTCCTCATCTTGCCCCATCAAGAACCTCCAAAATTTCTTTGGAGTTCTCACAACCGGTACCTTCTTTTTTAGAAGCCTCTGAGGTTTGCACTATCTCTTTGGCAGCCCCTTCATTGGCCTTTACCTTCTGAGCCTTAGAAGCATCAAAAGATACTTGCATCCATTTTGGAGGTGGTAGAGGGAGAACTTACTTGCCGCTTCGGACAACAGTAGTCCCGAACTTCCCAGGAGAGGGGTTGCTTCTATGGGTCAACTTTATCTTTTTCTGGACCTCCTCCACCTTGCCTTTGCCATTATCACCCTAGCCCCCCTCATATTTTCTTCTCTCAGGATGCTCTTTGCTAAGGCACTCCAGCTTATCCCTTGTGTGCTTGGCGCCACCAAAAGAGGGCTTCAGCGCCCCGGAGTTCACAGTAGAAGTGGCCTTTAAAATTGAGGTCGTGTCTCCGATAGGGTACTTCTTTTTCTCAAAATCGTCTGCAGGTCATAAATCAACAGTTAAGATATACATAAAATAGGACAACTTGTTGACTTAAGAATTTCAGTTCTTACCCTTTAAGGCCATTCGTCCGAAGTCGAGAAAGAATTTGTTTCTGTAAATTAAATAATCGAAGTGGCGTGACCTTTGAGGACTTCTGTAAATGTCCTCAATTACGTCCCACTCTACTTGGGACAGTTCAAACCGAGATCTTGAATCTGTAATAAGACAAATAAGAGACATCAGAATGTAGACTTACTAGAAGATAAAACTAAATATGAAGTACTCACAAGTTTTAGAGCACTGGGTCGGTACAGTACAAGCTGGGACTTTGTCCCCTTCGACCATTTGCTATTTTCCCTTCACCCAGAACCAAAACTCCTTCCATCCCTAAATGGAAGTAGGTAGACCTACTACGAAGGGAAAATGAGCTCCCCAGGGTGTCATGTAATACCAACCCTTGGAGTCTTCCTTTCCCAGGATCTTAGGCTGAAATAGGGTATGGAAAACGTGGAAGGGCATGTCCTCACCCATGGAGGTTTCCTTCCATTGGAAATATGCTTCCACCAGCTGGCTCCACCCATTAGGCAATAGTTGGATAGGAGCCAACATGTAAGACCTCAGCACCATCCTAAAAATGGGTGCAGAGGCAGACACATACCTATTTTAAATAGGTATTCACTAACAGCTACACATCTCGAACTTAGATAAAAGGCTCGTTCGTGGGTTTTGGGTACTAAGATTTCTACAGAGTTAGGGACCCTATATTTTTCCCTAATTTCAGCCAACTTCTCAGATGTCACCACAGAAGGTATCCTAGCAGCCCCCACCCGACTTCGTAATCTTTGGGGGCTTCACTCATGGCAAAATACTCACTTTCTGACCCCCCATAGGAACTCCCTGACCTAGCCACTGTAACCTTTCTATTGGTGTCACTTGAACTAGACACCATTGATGAGCAAAAGATGAAAGATGATGAAGAAAGAAAACAAGGAAAGATCAAAAGTTTGAGGAATTACCTAAAGTGAAGAAACTCGATGAGACATAGCCGAAGGAGAAGGGAATAATTGGAAAATATTGAGAATATCTGAAGAGATTCAAAGATTTTACAAAAAGTGGAAACTGATATGTGAGAAGGATTTTACCTTTTATAAATGAGAAAGACGATGCTCAACCATTGGATCTTTGCTTGCTTTATCTGAAACATCATTCTGTGATTACATCTGAGGTGTTGAATTCAAACAGTTTTCTTGTTAACGCCTCAAATTTACGCGTGTTTATCACACACAAGCTCCGATGCGTCAGCCTTGAAAAGTGGTGAAATAATCATCATTGTGCATTCAATTAAGTAACGGATGGACGTGTATGGGAAGTTGTAATGATACAGTTGTCTTATCTTGGAAAGGTACAAAAATATTAAATCATTGGCACATTTCTCAGCAGCAAACGTTATTGACAACCACGATGGAAAGTAGCATCGGCAACTTATTTCGTACGAAGTTCAACCACAATAGAAAGAAATTTCGGCAGTTCAGCACTTCACAGCTTTTACTCAAAAGAAATGTACAGTCCACTCTTCGGCTTAACGGATGTTCCATTCACTTCTTTGTTGCATATGCAAATCAGGTTCAACATTAAACTCCAACTATGACATAAATATCTATACTTGGACTTGGATGATTATTGTTGCGCCCATACTAGCCAAGGCCTAATGGCCCAAAAGGTAAAAAAGGATCGAAACCCATTTAGTTGATGTACTATTGCTGAAGCCCAACGTGCTTCCGAGGTCCACCATTACCAAAGTACGCATTACCGAAGCACCTCAAATGTCGATGCCCAAAGAAAGGCGGAAGCACTGAACAAGTTGATGGATTTTCAATGCTGAAGCATTACTTGTTCAAACCGAAGCTCCGAAACCCACGCCTCAAATCGAGGCTCAATAACTTAGAATCAGAGGTTCAACCATGACAAATGATGACCTACATTTGACTTAAAGTACCAATGATCTTCTTGGAATGATTGATTGGATGGCTCTAATGAATGGAAAGGTTAGTCTTGTCAACACAGGGCATGGGTTAGTTGCCCTCTTCAGAATCATTTAAGGCGCCCTAAAGCTAAAATAGTCCGAAATCATGCCTATGAAATGATGTTTCAGTCAAGAAGATGAGATCACGTGTCCCCCATCCAATAGTCATCATTGTAAATGTAAAACTATAAATAAACTCTCTTAGTATCATAAAGGGGGTTGGAAAAAAGAGGGGAGAGATGAAGAACATAAAATCACTCTCTTTCATACTGTAATGTAGAAGAAAAACGTAGAGTAATATCGGAATTTATTTAGTTTTCCTATTTGATTGTTTACCTGTTTGATTATTAATAATCGTCTCTTTTCGTTCTTTTATTTACTAGATCCTTAACATATTTGTCTCGTGTTAAAAGCTTCTATCACATTTTAACTTAACATCTTCGACTAGTAATTTGTCAACACGCGTCAGAATTAGCTTTCCAAAACACAAGTGAGCTCGATATCGGTTGACGCATTGTTTTTGTAGTCAACACGATCAAATCAATTTTCATAATGAATGGAGAAAATAGAAGTATTAATCTTTTGAGTGAATGAAATCGGACCGGGTCAATATCGATTGATTCGGGTGTCTAATTTCGTTCTTTTATGCTTAAAGAATTAAAATAAATAGTTTATAATTTTTTAATTTCATTTTCACCCTTTCTATTTTCGGTGACAACTTTTGATTATGTAATTAATGTAAATTCATAAATCAAGAGACTATAAAAATAAATTTTATTCATATTTGTCAAAGTTCACAATTGCTTATAAGTTGATAAAACTCCATTTTATCCACGTATTCCTTAAGACTCACATTTTTTACATAATTCTTAACCACACAATCTTTAGGATATATTATTTATAAGTAATTATAAACTTTGACAAACACATGTTCAACTATAATTGAATTAGAGAATTTCAATGTTCAATTCTACTATTAAACTGCAAAAATCTCCAATGGTGATTAAAATGGGTGTAAATTGACAGTTTCAAAATCACTTTTGCATCCATATTTACATCATGGTGGATCTAAATACAAGTTCTGCTCAAATAGAAAGATCTAAAAAATTTAGGTACAAGTGAGTTGATAGCTTTTTGCTTCTCATGGATCTAAAAAGATATAAATTTACATCGTTTTTTGTATTTTCTGTCGAAAAATACAATTTGCATTTCCTTTGCATATCCCTGCCGAATATGTTTCATGACACTTTGAAAATATAATTCACAATTTAGATCTTATTTTGGGCATCATTGAAGATGATTGTAGGAGTGAACAAAAAACAATCGATCAGTCAAATCGAATCGAAATCACAATTTTGAAATCATTGCTTTGGTTCGACATTTTAAACCAAGCCAAACTGTTTGTAAGGGTTTTGTTTGAATTAGGTTTCAATAGTTGAAAATTGATATGTTCAACCAATTTTTTTTTTAAAAAAAGAAATTACTTTCATGTATATATTTCAGAAATAATGAATTTGTAAATTTAAATTTTATGGTTGAACTTCGTATCAATTTATTTCTTGAAATTTGTATTGAACAAATATATTAATATTTTAACGTCAATATTAGAAGGTTTCAATTAAATGTTATATTGAGATTTTCTACTAATACATTTATTTTTTTCACTTGTTTGAAAGATATTTTTATATGTTAAAATTGTGATTTGAATTCAAATTGAACCGCAAATGAAAGTTTCGTTTGATTTAAAAATCACTCAAAAATTGCTGAAATCGAATTGTATTCATCCTTATTTGTCGCGTTGAAGTGGTTACAGATAAAAATGCCTACATACAAATTGATTAATGAAGCCTTTTTCTTCAAGCGATTTTTGGCATAAATTTGATTTTTAATTCGCAATCTTGAATTTTGATAAAGAATCTTGACCAGAACTCAGAACGATTGAAATGTTTTATCCTTCTGAATTTCGAAAAGATAATATTGAAAGTTTACTATAGCGAAAACCTCAAAAATTAGTATTCAATTGCAAGTCTTAACGAATGTAAGGCTATTTACTGCAATTGAATGTACTGGACTTTTGAAAAATGTGAATGGAGTGGATCAACTTACCCCATTTACTAGGCCCTGGTCTTGAGTAAATAAATAAATAAATAAAAAAGGAAGGTCCATAAGAAGTCCAACGTATTCAAAAGGTCCAAATTCACAACAAGTGTCCTTACATAAATACACATAAAATTGTAGGCATTTAGAAAAATTATGCTAAAATTTATGAAGAAAATATTATGGTAATTTTTTGTCCAGTGTTCAAGACCGACCAATACGGTTGCAATTCTGACAACTATTGGCCAACAAACTATACCATATTTTTTAACGACATGTTTAGATGCGTTGATATTTTAATTTTTACAAGTAAAATCTTAATTATTTTGACAATAAATTAAATAAATAACTTACATTTAAAAAAGTAACAAATACTCAAATAAGTGATAGAAATTAAAAAAAAAAAGTTACATATTTAAATAAAGTGATACAAATTCAAAACAAGTGACAAAAAATAAAAGAATACAAAAACTAAAAAAGGTGGTGAAAATTCAAAAAAAAAAAAAGCGACATACTAAAAATAGCGACATAAATCATAAAAAAAGTGACAAATACTTAAAAAATTAACAAAAATTTAAAAAAATGACATAAATTCAATAAAAGTGACAAAAAAAAAAAGTGGCAAACAATAAAAAAATGACAAACACTAAAAAAGTGACACAAATTCAAACAAGTAACAAAATAAAAAGGTGACAAAGAAATAAAAAAAAAGAAATTAAAAAAGAGTAATGAACACTCGAAAAAGTGACAAATCATATTACTTAGTTAGTTTTTTTTTTTTTTTGGACTTATTTAAGGGCTATGTTTCTTCACTCTTCATGTGAGGTTTTTGTTATCATATTAAAGGATTCACGACAAACTTTAAAATACATCTTTCGAATTTAAATTAGTAAATGATGAGTTCATAATTACAACTCGAAAATGGCCCCAAGAAATGAACTTAATAATTATGGTTTAAACTTCATAAATTTTTACATTGATATTGATTATGAAAAAAATAAAAAGAAAAATAAAAATTAATAAACATAGTTTTATGTTTAATAATTTATGGAAGATAATTTTTTATTTTTAAATATCGTCTATAACATATTTATCATGATGGCATTGTAAGCTTCTAATAGATTTTCGAATCGTTCAAAATGGATAACTATAGTGTAAAATACAACATCAAATGAAAATATTTCAATAATAAAATTTTTAAGAAGAGAAAAAAATTAGATTGGAGGAAAGGGTTTGTCTGCCTGTGTTTTCGGATAAGTTTGAGCATAGCGTAATTAATATTGCAATTAGAGATATAATTAAGTTTAAACATATTATCCTAATTTTTTTTTAAAGCAATGGACCTAATTATACGAAGGGGGGTATGGGTGGTTTGATTCGATTTTTTTTAGAAATCGTACCAAATTGGTTCTCACCCAGAATTTTGATAATAAAAATCATTGGTTCTATTGGTGAAAATAGAATCAAAATTAGATTAGTATTTTAAATGGTAAGTTTATTAGTGAATGACAATTATATCCCTACAATCTTAAAAATTATTACCATTGCATCCGTATAAATATATAGTTTTGGTTCTCATTATAATACACACAATTCTATTGACTTTTATTCTCCCTTTTCGCAACACGTTATTAGCACGAAAACTTAATTCTTCAAAACCTAGTGAAGCATAGTGATATGTGATTTTTTTTACATACATTTACATTAAAACGAGATTGTTTCTTATTCTTCTGTCTTTTTCTTGTAGAATAATTTGTACTTTTATTTAATCAATTTATGCCTTTAATTCATGAAGCAATTTAATTTACACCCATGCCTTTAATTTATATTAATTCATGCCTTTACAGTTTAGTTACTGTTCCATATAATATGAGAATTTATGTCGAAATATTAATTGAGTTTTTCTACATTCCTATATATATAGTGTAATACTCTAATTTTGTTTATTTTTAGGTGTTTTAAAATAGAGAGACTTAATTTATTATGTTATCACTTATCTTTTAGAAAATAGAAACCCTTTTACATATATAGTTTTGTCAGTCATAATAAAATTCAAAGGATAATATGATTGTTTGGTCCATTTATTTTATTTTATTTTATTTAGTTTTGGCTAAATATTTAAGTATTGTAGGAGAAGGAAGAAAAAATATCAACATTGGGCTTATTTTGTAGATCGCATTAAATAACAAAGATTGGGCTCGACAAAATTTTTATAGGTTAAGTCCAAGTTATTTCAATTCAAGGAAACATGTTTAATACATATTAATTTATTTCTTGAAAATGTACCTTTTAAGATAATTAGGAAAAGAATTATCACAATTATCTTTACTTTAAAAAGGTATTAATCGTGTTAAATTATGCTACAAAATGTAGATTAACTAACATCCAATTTAGTTTTATCCGGCGTGTGTATTAACGTTTTTGGGAAAAGTAAAATAGTTATAAATATAGTTAATGATATTAATTATAATTATTTATTTTATTATTTTGAAAGTTGAGAGACTAAAGTAAAGTATGATTTAATTTTTTATGTTTTTGGGTCAAATATTTGGATTTTGATAAAGTGGTGATAAGTGTACCGACATTGGACTCATTTTGTAACTCGTATTAAATAATGTAAATTGGGCTCAAGAAAATGTAAGTTTATATGAGTTAAGCCCAAGTTATTTCAATTCAAAGAAACATGATTAATATGTATTATTTTATTATGTAAAAATGTATCTTTTAAGATAATTAGGAAAAGAATTATCAAAATTATCTCTACTTTAAAAAGGTATTAACCATGTTAAATTCTATTACAAAATTTAGATTAACTAACATCCAATTTAGTTTTATCTGGTGTGTGTATATATATTACAGTTTTTGGGAAGGTAAAATAGTTATAAACATGGTTAATGATATTAATTATAATTATCCAAATTCAATTAAGTTTATCACCAAGTTATTCAATTCGACTATGATATTTTGAAAGTTGATGATATAAAATTTATCTTACACCATTCGGGTTTATCACCATGCAAATTATACAATTGAATTTCTCCCTAGATATGACCGTTTGTTTTAAATAGGATTAACCTTTACTAATTAAATAAAGACTACTTTGTAGGAAAAAAAGAAGGGAGTTTGATTATTTATTTATTTAAATTGTTTGTTTCTATTAAAATAAATTAAGCCTTGTGTGTGATGCAATTAGGAATCCAACTTTCCAAATGTGTGCATTCATGGATAATGATAATTTAATTGGGATTAATCACATCATATATTTCATTCACTGTAAGTGCAAGTGTGTTTATATACTTTGCAAAGTAATAAAATATTATATTTATCCTAGTCCTATCACAATTGAAAATAGATTTATCTTATGATTAGATATTGTTTCGGTTATTAGCTTTTGGGGATACACTTCAATCCCAATGATGATTTACATGCATATGATGCATTAGGACTCTTCATTTGATTACTATAAATAGAGATACAAATTTCAGTGATGAATTATTTTGTTTTTTCCTCACATTAGCTCATTCGTTCCTTTCACCACAAAAAAATAAAAAAGAAAAAGGAAAAATTATTATACATACATACATGGCAGAAAGTATTTTAAAGTCAACAACGAAGTTTTGAAGAGTTTTGGAACGTGCAAAGCATACTTGTTTCAAAAACCCATTTGATCTTACAAGGTAGGATATTATGTGCAAGTTGATGTCTTTACAATATTATAATTTTTTTACATAATTTATTTTATAAAATGCTAATTGACCTACGGATCTTAATGAATGAAATGTGAAATTTCCTTTGGTGTTTCTCAATTGTTTGTACAGAAATATGTTAGAGCATTCAATTGATCTCCAACTGCTCTTAATGAAATGATGGTATGTAATGTCATAAATTTATATTTAAAAATTTTTTATATTTTTTTGAACGCATGTATCCTACTGAGTTTAAATTACACATTTCTTCAAAATTTTAACATTTCATGTTAGATTGGTCAACGTGGATGGTGGCTGAGCGGTATGCAGGTTGCCCAAGTAAAATTTTAGAAAAACATTGAACAATAAATTTTGTTAAGATATTTTGTGTTTTTCTTTATTTTTATTAAATGTTCTAAATTTCGTGACTCTAGGTTTATTTAATTTAGTATATGAAGGTTCAAATAAATTGAGGGTTTAAATTTTCAATTTAATATTTTCGCTTCAAGTATGATTATGAATGATATCGATGATACCTCAAAATTTAAGTCAATAAAATTTGGGGCGTTACAGTTTGATATTAGAGCAAATGTTTATTTTTCTGTAGCCTTAAAAAAAATTATAATTAAACACTTTCCAACGCATGAAATTTTTCTTCTGTTGCTTAGTTACTTTACAAGGACCATTGTGAAGGAATGTAGATATAATGAATTTCATTTTACGTAAATTTTATTTCTTCCGTATTGTGATTATAGCATAAAAAAGGGGAAAGAGAAATGATTTTAAATAATATTTTTATTAAAAAATAAAAATATTTTTGTTTTTTTTTTGGGGATCACTATTCAAGGATGAACAGTGACACTGGAATAGTGAAAATAATAATAATGATTTGATTTTAAATTTGTAAAAATAATAATCATATTTCTCTTCTAGTCATATAGCATGGTAAAAAAAAAAGGAAATAATAATAAGATGAAATAGAAGTTGCATAAATAAACAGGAAGCTTTGTGAAGGAATCAATGATTAAATAATTTGTAAATTTTATAACATCTTATATGATTGTATATGGGTGTTTCTATACAGATTTGTCTTATCTTCTAATTTTTGAAATCATGGCGTTAAAATTGTATGTCTTAATCATAATCGTTGTGGAATAAATATTAGGGTAGATTTATACTAGAAAATATTTTTGATCCCACTTGAATATTAATGATCACAAGTTTATTGTTAGATCCTTGAAGCAGTTAATGTAGTTTGAAAAAAAATGGACTACTAAACTATATGATAAGATACTATTAATAACATTTTATTTAATAAACATGAATTATAACAAGGTTCTTAGCACCTAGCATTCACCAATCAACTACCATCTGACAGAACGAAGGTATTACGTAATATGTTTTATTTAAATTTAATTTTGAGTATGAGATATACCTTCTTATATTTAATTCAAAAAATGAATGAAATAACAATATTCTAGTATAAATTGTGAGCATGTGTTAAATATATTTGCTTCCATTTATGAATTGTTTTCTCGCATACTTTTAATCAACTTTCGATAGAAGTATAATATTTTATGTTATCCTTATAATGAATTATGGGAGTACAAAAGACAGTGTTGTCACAGATAAAATATTAAGCATAATTGGATTTGGCTTGTATGTGACAGATATGGCTATAACTAGAGAGACTGCTAGGAAGATAGCGGCTTGTAGGGTTGTTTTAAACCAAAGGGCAGCAGTTATCCAAGCCTATGAGAAATATGAGGCAGACCCAACTCACACACTAATTGAGCACGTTGAGGAAGTCTTCGCTAGGTGGACTGCGGCTAGGGGTGTAGGACATGAGGTTACACCCCTTCAAGCTGTTAACAACTTTATCCATACACTGCCACCTTAGTGGGGGAACATGGGCATTGTGGTTAGGGACAAAAACTAGATGGACAATACATGCTGCTATGTTTAAGGATTTGTTGAGAGCCGTACAAGATGTTGATAGGCAGAAATGCAAGCACCTCTTCAGAATGCATAGACTACTCCAACACTGCGAGCTCAGTTGTGGAACAATTTTGTCGTTACAACCCCTTACCTATAATGGGATGGCTGACCCTTTGGCAGCCGAGGAATGGATAAGGGGTTTGGAGCGGATCTTCGAACATCTCTCCTATATTGATGTCCAAAAAGTTTTATGTGTGGAGTTCATACTAGTTGATGTAGAGGGCCAATGGTGGGAGTTCGTTTCACGCGCTGGACTGAGGCACAACAACGTAACCTCACTTGGACACGTTTCAAAGAGGAGGTAATGGGAAAGTATTTTCCACAAACCTTGAGAGATCGTACGGACACAGAAATTCTGCAACTTAAGTAAGGAAAGATGGCATTGGTCGATTATGAGAGGAAATTCAAACAACTTTCTAGGTATGAAACACATCTGGTGGATACAGAGCAAAAGAAAGCTAGAAGGTTCGAACTCAGACTGCACCCAGAAAGTAGAAGAATCAAGGCATCTCATGAATTCACCACGTACAGTCAGGTTCTACAACGAGCTCAAGCAATTTCAAATCGATTGGAAATTGATTAGATAGTTCAGGAAAGTACTAAATTTTCAAGAAAGAGGAAATTGAATTGGATGAATGAAGGTAAAGGAAATGGACAAAATAAGAGGGCCAGCTTTGAAATATGGTCAAGGTCAAGCAAGCCGAATAACGTTCTTACTCTATGTCCTAAGTGCAATAAGGCCCATAGAGGCGAGTGTTTGTACGGAAAGAATGTGTTCTATCGATATTGAAAGCATGGTCATATTGCTACCAATTGTCATGACCCCCAACCAAAAAAGGACAACGAACAAAGCAAAAAATGTGCAGCCAAAGTCTTTGCTTTAACCCAATTGGAGGCAAATGAGAGTTAGGACATGATGTCAGGTATTCTATCAATATTTGAACTACTTGCTTATGTTCTAATATAATCAGGAGGAGTTGCCATTCCTTGTTTATACTATTTTTATTGCTAAATCTCATACTGTTTTGCAAAGAAGTCGCTAGTGTTCTAGAAGTTACCATCCCATTAGACAATACACTTAGCACCAATCAATGACTGGGACAGTCAAAATGAATGGAAAAGAATTTACAGCCCACATGTACTTTTTAGAGATGAAGGTCTTTGATGTCATCTTAGAAATGGATTCGTTGGGAAGTATTTATGTGACAATGTGATGCTTTGAAAATGAGATAGTTTTCTAAAAAGCATGGAGAAGAGGAGATCAAGACCATGTACCCAAAACTCTTCACTAGATAAGATAATTTCGAGGACGAAATTATATTGGGGGGGCGGTGTTGAGATTGTAATACTCAATTTTTTTTAACGTGTTTTAAAATAGAGAGACTTAATTTATTATGTTATCATTTATCTTTTAGAAAATAGAAACCCTTTTACATTTTAGTCTTATTACCCATAATAAAATTCATAGGATAATATGATTGTTTGGTCCATTTCTTTTATTTATTTTTGGCTAAATATTTAACTATTGTGGGAGA
>CAIGRB010006211.1:0-13181 GCA_903798255.1 Fraxinus quadrangulata | reverse complement strand
TTATTTCTTGAAAATGTACCTTTTAAGATATAATTAGGAAAAGAATTATCACAATTATCTTTACTTTAAAAAGGCATTAATCATGTTAAAGTATGTTACAAAATGTAGATTAACTAACATCCAATTTAGTTTTATCCGATGTGTGTGTGTATATATTACAGTTTTTCGGAAAAGTAAAATAGTTATAAACACAGTTAATGATATTAATTATAACTATCCAAATTCAATTAAGTTTATCACTAATTTATTCAATTCGACTAGAATATTTTGAAAGTTGATGATATAAATATATTATGTTTATCTTAAATTAATTGGATTAATCACCATGTATATATACAATTAGGGATGACAAAAAATCTCGAGGCTCGGAGCTCGGGCGGGGAAAAAGCCCGAGCCCGAGCCCGAGCCCGAGCCCGAGCCGGACCCTATATTATAATTTTTTTTTTTAAAGTTGCCTGGTGGGCAGCTGCTTGCCTGCCCAGCTGGCCTGCCTGCTGGCCAGCTTTTAATTTTATTTTTTTTATAATATACGAGCCGGCTCGACTTGCTAAGGCTAAGGCCAAAAGTTCGGGCAGAACCTCATTTTTTTGGCTGCTCGGCTCGGACCCAAAAAGGCTCGAGTCGAGCTCGAGTTTTTTTTTTGCTCGGGCTCGACTCGTTGACATAGCTATATACAATTTAATTTCTTCCTAGTTATGACCGTTTGTTTTAAATAGGATTAACTTTTACTAATTAGATAAAGACTACTTTGTAAAAAAAGAGAATGGAGTTTGATTATTTATTTATTTAAGTTGTTTGTTTCTATTAAAATAAATTAAGCCTTATATGTAATGCAATTAGGAATCCAACTTATCCTAACGTGTGCATGCATGGATAATGATAATATAATTGGGACTAATCACATCATATATTTCATTCACTGTAAGTGCACATGTGTTTATATACATTGCAAAGTAATAAAATATTATATTTATCCTAATCCTATCACAATTGAAAACATATTTATCTTATGGTTAGATATTGTTTCGTTTATTAGCTTTTGGGGATTCACTTCAATCCCAATAATAGTTTACAAGCACTAGGACTCTTCATTTGATTACTATAAATAGAGACACAAATTTCAGTGATGAATTACTTTGGTTTTTCCTCACATTAGCTCATTCGTTCCTTTCACCACCAAAAAAAAAAAAGGAAAAGGAAAAATTATTATACATACATACACGGCAGAAAGCATTTTAAAGTCAGCAACCAAGTTGAGAAAAGTTTTGGAACGTGCAAAGCATACTTGTTTCAAAACCCATTTGATCTTACAAGGTAGGATACTATGTACAAGTTGATTTGTTCTTGTAATATTATAATTTTTTTATGTAATTAATTTCATGAAATGTTAATTGACATATAGGTCTTAATGAAATAAAATGTGAGATTTCCTTCCGATTTTCTCAATTGCTTGCACAAAAATATGTTAGAGCATTCGATTGATCTCCGACTGCATGGTGGTACGAAATGTCATAAATTTATATTTAAAAATTTATTATATGGTGGCTGAGTGGTGCACGGGTTGTCCAAGTAAAATTTTAGGAAAACATTAAATAATAAATTTTGTTACGATATTTTGTGTGTTTCTTTATTTCTATTAAATGTTCTAAATTTCGTGACTCTATGTTTATTTAATTTAGTATATGGAGGTTCAAATAAATTGAGGGTTTAAATTTTTAATTTAATATTTTCGCTTCAAGTATGATTATGAAATGATATCGGTAACACCTTAAAATTTAAGTGAATAAAATTTGGGGCGTTACAAATACAATCTGTCGCAATTTGTGTGTATAGTAATGATTTATTCTTTACTAATTATTTGTTTCGTGCGTGTCATATGCACTAATGATTACCTTAATTTGTTACGAAAATTTTCAATTTCTATTATATGCATAACTAATTTTCCACTCTTGGATTTTTTACTAATAATTACGTTGTATTCACCGTCTGTCATAATGATTTATTTTGTAAGTTTGTTAATTGATTTTTTTCAACTTTATTAAATATTTTTAGATATTCAATTATAAACTTAAATTGATAATATATCTCGTTGTTGATTCTGAAAAAGTACAACTCTGCAAATAATAATATTCTACTGAAAAACATGCTCATGAAGAGTTAATGTCTCTAAATAATAGTTTTTTATTGCTCCAGAAGTAGCACACTATTATGAAAAAATATTATACTTAGATTTTACTTGCTCTCGAAAAGCATAATTAAATACGATATAATTTAAATTATATTTTTATTCCTGAAAAGTAAATTCTTGTATTATAATAATAATATGTGATTGCTCTTGAAGAGCATGAATTATTATTTTCAATATTTTAGAAGAATATTGGCCTATTACTCTTGAGGAAACAATAATAAAATATAACATGCTCTCGAAATAGCACATTTCTTGAAGAATTATATCTCGTTGTGTTTATGAAGAATACAAACTAAATAACTCTATACTTATCGTATTTTTTAAAGGAAAATAAATTTTATTCCAGAAGAATATTAATTTATCGCTCTAAAAGAGCATACAATTAGATGCTTCAATATTCTCAAAGAATGTCATACTAGTGCTTCTGAAAAAGCATAGATCTGGAAATACTAATAAAATTTAAGATAGATTATGAACATATTTTGTTTAGTAGATAGTGCAAATATACACCAATTTTCAAGATAAAAGTACTTCTTAAAATTTAACATTAGAAGAAAATAATGTTAATTTGATATCAGGTGCATCGAATATCGTTGAAGACTCAAAAAAATCTTGTAATATTTTACTAAATAATGCAAAATTATTTTTTGAAGATGCACTTTATTTTAGCAAATCTAGTATAAGTTTGCTTAGTTTTAAAGATATCCGCTGCAATGAATATCACATTGAGACGATACAGGAAAATAGTATTGAATATGGTTGCATAACTTCTTTTGTATATTGAGACGATACAAGAAAATAATATTGAATATGGTTGCATAACTTCTTTTGTATCTGGCCAGAAGCAGATAAAAAATTTCATGCACTCCTATCTGGCATGTATTTTACATTTATAAAAATGGTCGAATCAAATATTATCATGAACTAGAAGTTCTTGATCCAAAAAAAAATATTTTGATATGATCGATTTGGACATTCAGAAGCTATAATGATACGTTGAATAATAAACAACTCACACTGACATCTCTTAAAGAATTAGAAAATTATTTTACCGAATGATTATTCATCTGTAGCTTGTTCGCAAGGTAAGTCAGTCATTAGACTTTCGGCTATAAAGGTCAATATTGAATCTCTAACTTTTTTGGAAAGAATTCATGGAGATATATGTGGACCAATCATTCACCATATGTATCATTTCGTTATTGCATGGTATTAATTGATTCTACTATTGGACGATCACAAAAGTTTGCTTACTTTCCACTAGAAATGTAGCTTTTGTTAGACTACTTGATCAAATTATAAAATTACGAGCACAATTCCTCGATTACTCAATCGTGACTATTCGTCTGGACAATTATCGTGAATTTAAATCACAAGTATTCGATGATTATTGTATGTCAATTGAGATTGTTATTGAAAATTCGGTTGCGCATGGCCAGACACAAAATAGTTTAGCATGGTCATTTGTTAAACGTCTATAACTTATTGCTAGACCATTATTTAGGAAAATAAAACTCCCAGTTTCTATTTGAAGCCATGCCATATTACATGCTGCATTATTGGTTCTATCAGACCAACTACATATTATCAATATCCACCTTCACAATTGGCATTTGATCATGAACCTAATATTTCTCATCCGTGGGTTTTTGGTTGTGCTATTCAAGTGCCTATTTCACCCCACACAACGTACTAAATTGGGTCCCCAATGAAAACTTGGGATTTATGTGGGTTTTGATTCACCATCTATTATTAAGCATCTTGAACATTTAACGAGTGATTTATTTACTACACGTTTTGCAGATTGTCATTTTGGTGAAATGACTTTCCCAACGTTGGGAGGAGAAAAACTACAACTTGATAAATAAGGTAAAATTTCTTGGAATTGAACAATTATACCTTACTTTAATCCCCGCAATAATCAACGCGAGCAAGAGGTTGAAAAAATCATTCATTTGCAAAGAGTTGCAAATCAACTACTAGATATATTTAATGGTACAAGAAAAGTGACAAAGTCATATATATCAACAGAAAATATTCCAAGAAAAATTGATGTCCTTGCAAGACAATTTGCTATAATAATGAATCTCAAAAATACGACATAAGCGTGATCGATCAGTTGGTTCAAATGACTATGTACCTCGAAAAAGAAAAGTACAAAAGAAAAACTAACCAAAAACTTCAAAAAAAGTAACATTAGAAGAGATTAATCAATCAAATATTGAAAATATGGTTCCTGAAGAACCAGAAGTGTCCGAAATAATGAGATTTCAATAAGTTATATGTTATTTCATAAATTATGGAAACAAAATAATATTATTATAGACAATATTTTAAAGGATCCTGAATCACAGTTTGTTAAAGACTGTATACATAGAAATGATTGGCTAAAGCGAAAAAAGCCATACAGGCGAAATTGGATTCTTTAGACAAATGGAAAGTGTTTAGACCTGTTTTCGAACACCTGAAAATATAATCACTTTTGATTACAACTGGATTTTTGTACGAAAGAGAAATGAAAATAATGAAATTACAAGATATAATGCTCGACCGTAGCTCAAAGTTGTTCATAAAGATCAGGAATTGATTATGATAAAACATATTATCCCATAATGGACACCATAACTTTTAAATTCTTAATTAGTTTGACTTTGTCACAAATGCTCGATATACACATCATGAATGTATTGACTATCTATTTGTATGGTTTACTTGATAGTGACATGTATATGAAAGTCCTTAAAGGACTTAAAGAGTGAGAAACAAATGATAAATGCTTGAGAACCATGTTCTCAATTAAATTGTAAATCATTATATGGATTGAAACAGTTCATATGCATATAGTATAATCACCTTAGCGAATATTTGTTGAAGGAAGGCTATAAAAATGATTATATATGCTCATGTATAAAGAAAACAAATATTGAATTTACAATTGTAGCAGTTTATGTTGATAATATAAATTTAATTGGAACTTATGAAGAGCTCAAAAAAACTACGAATTATTTGCAAAATGAATTTGAGAAGAAAGATTTGGGAAAAATCAAATTCTCTCTCGAGTTGCAAATTGAACATTTTCAGAAAGATTATTTGTTCATCAATCTACATATACAAAAAAGTTTTAAAATGCTTTTATATAAATAATACACGATATTGGTATCACATATGGTTGTTCGATCGCATGATATGAAAAAAGATAATTTTCATCCACTTGAAGATGGAGAAAATGTTCTTGGTTCCGAAGTACCACATTTTAGTATAATTAGAGTATTAACTTATCTTGCAAACTATTGTCGACCCGACATAGTTTTTTCATGTAAATCTCCTTACAAGATATATCTATACACCAACACAAAGAATTGAAATGGTATTAAACTATTTTTCGTTACCTAAAGGGTACTATTGATTTGAGATTATTTTATTCTCAAAAGGCATGATCTGCTTTAGTGGGATATGCAGATGCAGGTTATCTCTCTGACCTATATAAAGTTAAATCACAAATATGATACATGTTTACACATGGATGAATAGCTATATCCAGGAGATCTGTGAAGTAATCCTTGACAGCAATATTCTCAAACAATTCTGAAATTATTACAATTCATGAAATATGCTGAAAATATGTATGGTTGAGGAACATGACCAATCATATCTAAGTATCATGCGGATTAACATCAACAAAAGATAGTTCAACAATTTTGTATGAAGACAATGTTGTTTGTATTGCACACCTCAAATGAGGTTATATCAAAGGTGATATAACGAAACATATTTCTCTAAAAAATTTTCATACTTATAAGTTTAAAAAGAATGACGATATCGATGTTCAACAAATTTGCTCAAGTGACAATGTAACTAATTTATTTATAAAAGCACTATCAACATCTACATTTAAGAAATTGGTTCACATGATTGGAATGCGTCGACTCAAAAATTTTCGATTATCAATATCTGGGAAAATAGTTGTACTCTTTTCCTTTCACTTATATTTTATCTCACTTGATTTTCCTAACAATATTTTAATGGGGTATCATTTATCTTTAATACTTCAAAATAGTTGTACTCTTTTTCATTCGTTTGATTTTTGTCCCATTAGATTTTTATCAAACAAAATTTTAATGAGACAAATATTTTTTAATGTGTCATTCAAGGGGAAATGTTGTAAATGGTAAATTTATTGGTGGATGACAATTGTATCCCTACAATCCTAAAAATTATTACCATTGTATTTATTATCCTTCCATATAAATATAGGGTATTATAATGCACACAAGTTCATTCATTTTTATTCTCTCTTTTCTTTTTCTCTCTTTTCACAACAATTAGCAGATAATTATAGGAAAAATTATACCATCACTTTCTTTACATTATATACTATTAAATTCAGTAAATAGTAAATGCTGTTTTTTTTTTTTTTTTTAAATACATAGACGATGTGCATAATAAATACATACACCACCATCGAACACATACTGACAAGTAACAATCACCAATTCACCATCCTCTCTGACCACCAACAATGCAATGACGACCACGACTTTAACCACCACGACCATCAAGCGCCACTATCTAGGAAACCAGCACCACTACCTATTACTTTCACCTTCCATCCGTCACTGCCTCCTTAATGGTCCATTTTTCTGTTCTTGGCTTCTATTTTTGCTAGGGAAATAAAATACGCGGCATTAATGACGGAAATGGTCGATGATGATATCACCAACGCGAATTTTTCACTGATGTTAACGTGATTTCTTTATATTCTTGCATATGAATATCATTTTATAGTTAATTTTCTAAGAAACTCGAATTGAAACTCTTTGCAGATGCTCTTGTGCAATTGCAATGTGGAGATGGAAATATGGGTTCTATTGGAATTATGGGATATTTTTGTAAGTGTAAATTGAAAATTTTTCTAATTGGTACGATGATCAGTCGCGACTTTTTAATTAGAAATGGTGCATATCAAAGAATTATGTTATTTCGGAATGGGTGTAACCTTTTGATATGGTGCAATCTACACCATTAAATATGAAATAGTGCAATCTAATGGTTGAAATTAATTTGTACCAAAAGATGCGACCATTCGAAGATTTATAAATAGAATCCTCGTATTTTTCACTCCAAATCAATTCTAATAATTGATTTCTAATTATTTCTCTCTCCAAATTATTTCAAAAAAATTTCTTAATTATTTTTTAGTTTCTTGTTCGATATTTAGTATTCAATATCTTTCATTCTAAAAGAGTACGTTCAAGCTTCAGTTCGTCCGATAAAATTAATTTTGTGCTATATTAAATTTGGAAGAAGAGTTATATTTTGGAATATTGGCGTCCATTTGAACTTGTTAACACCAGTGCAGGGTGCAAAATCTATTTTTATTTGTATACCTCGCTTTATTTCATCTATTTCTTATTTTTTACGTTTAAGTAAGTCGACATTTATGAACGTACCATGAATTCGATAAGTCGTTACTCTATCCTTATTTGCATGCACGTATTTTTTATTAGCGTAATATAAATTATGCACCAATTTGTCCAATAATTTTGAGATGAATTTCATGCTTTGCGTATATCAAAGTTGTGTCTGTTCAGAAACTAATTTTGTTTCGATCATATTGAAAGGAAGTAAAGACGAGTACCGATGGTCGGGTGCATAATGGACTGGACGTTGGTATTTATCATTCCATGTATTTGGGAATGGATTTAATAGAAGAAATTATCTTAACTTTTCAAATCCATTGAATAACCATCACTTTAGAAAATGTTTCTGGTTTTTGCACTTATATTATTTTGCTGTGTTGGGTATTCTTAATTATATAAATATTTTTCATTTAAACTGGAGTCATGTTATAAAAATAACTTCTAGAAATCAGGAGGATTTCTTACAAATACTGGATCAAAGTGTGTGACAATCTGACACCATATAAATGGGGACAGTTTATTCAATTCAAACGTACGAGTACAACTTTTGAGAAGGCCAATTGAGAACTTATGTATCAAGTTAACAAAAACTGAATGGTAATAATATTCGAGGTCTTGTTTTCTATTTTTTTTATTTTTTTAAAATAATTAAAAAAAAAAGAAAACCGCATTGGGTGAGCCCATGGATAAAGGGGTTTAAGGTTTTTGAGGCCAATAAAAATACCCGAAGATGGTGGTGTCATTTACTCTTCTAAGAATAGGAGAGTGCACATAACTTACATAAATAAGTCGAATATATCCAAAATATGGGGAGAGAATTATAGTGAAAGAAAAAGTAATTTATCAATTAGTTCAATGAGAATCATAAAATCATTTCTTTCAAGTTGAGTGAAAAAATTGAGACCTCAGAATTATTGTACAGATATTCTACCATCTGTTGGTAAAAGAGTGGACAAATAATATATTTCTAAGATCAATCTTACTCAGAATGTTTGGGGGTGCCGTTGTTTTATTCAAGTTAGAATATAAAGATATTCTAAAAATATTTGAATTGATAAACTAAACACATCACTTATGGAACAATTTAAATTCTACACGTGCCACAATTTTTAATCTATAAGCTACGTTCCTAAGTTTTAAATAACCAGAAAATATAAAATCTTTACTTTAGTATAGAATTTGTGTAAAATTATAACTCTCACATCAACAGAGCATCTTTAGGAGTTATATTGGGCTCTTAGCTTTCTTTAATCTCGAAAGTTATTCCTATAGGATCCATTTATAAATTGGTACTTAGAGAGTGAATAGACTACGTATCGAAGGAAATGGGCATAAAACCTAAAGTGATGTGACAACTTAATGGAAACCTAACCGGCGACCGGAGATCCCACAGAATAAGTTCAGTAGAAAAACTAGTTATGATTGACTCGATGAGAAGCACTTCGAAGTTTTAACTCCTCCCCATTTTTATGATGCAAATAATATATGCATTTAATGATGAATATATTTTGTAAATAGTACAAGTGGAGTATTGTAGGGTACTCTTTATAGAATGTCACATATGTGAGTGTGAACTTAGCCAATTTTATGAGAATTTTACTTGGGCGAATTCTCCGGCGCGATTAACCAAGATTGTTCAGGACCAAAATAATGAACAAAATAGAGAACTAAAGTTTGTTATGAAACATAATGTGTTCGATTTATTGTTGAGGCTTACAATAACAGCTGGCAGTTGAAAACGTTGCGTTTAGCGATTAGCCAATAAGTCCTATAGATTCTTATTAGGGAAGATTCAAAGCGAAAGCTACCAATTCTGATACATTATATTTTAGTCGTACTCTTCTTCGTCTTCCTTATTCTGAGTTGACTTCTTTCATTCATCTGGAGAATTGTTGGAAATACGAGATGTATTTACTCCTACTGAACTTGTGATATACATAGTCATCAACAATATTTGCCTCAAAATCGTATGAGGTGATGACTTGATGGAACTTGTGATACCATTGACGGGAAGCCTGTTTGAGACCATAGATGGATTTCTTCAACTTGTAAACCATAGACTTTGGATCTCCCAATACAAAGCTTTCTGTTTGTACCATGCAAATCGTCTCGTTAATGTCTCCATTGAGAAACACAGTCTTGACATCCATCAGATGTAGCTCTAGATCAAAATGAGCCACCAATGCCATTATTTTTCTAAAAGAGTCTTTCGAAGATATCGGAGAGAAAGTCTCTTTGTAGTCTATGCCTTCCTTTTGAATAAAGCCTTTAGCGACTAGATGATCCTTATATCTCTCAACTTTGCCCTTTGAGTCCCTCTTGGTTTGAAATATCCATTTACAACCAATGGACTTCACACCATTAGGTAACTCGACGAGATCCCAAACGTCATTGTCTTCCGTAGACTTCATCTCATCCTTCATGGAATCAATCCAATTCTGAGAGTTAGAACTGCACATGGCTTCACATGGCTTCATGGAAGTTGATCGAGTCATCCTCCGTTAAACCAATGCCAGAAAGATGATATAATCATCTGGAATTGTATTTCTTCTCTCTCTAGTAGATCTCCTCAATGATACTTTTTGAGGTTGTTGAGTTTGTTCTATAGGTGGTGCTTGAGGAAGAATCTCATTATTGTCTTGGTCTGGAACAATGTCAGGGATATGAGCCTGAACATTGTCATCTAGTCCCGAAACTGTGTCTTGAATTATAATAGGTATAGAGACCTGATCGCCGTCAATAACAAATTCTTCTTCAAAGACAACATTCCTTATGTTTTCTTCTCCCCCAAACTCAATATCCTTAAGGAATCTTACATTTCCCGTTTCAAAGAAGGATCTTGATATGGAATTGTAAAACTTATATCCTCGAGAGCGCTCAACGTAACCAATGAAATATCAGCTAACTGTCCTTGAGCCCAGTTTTCTATCATGTGGCCTATAAGGCCACGCCTCAACTGGACAACCCCAAATGTGCAAGTGCCTGCTAGGCTTCTTACCTGTCCAAAGCTCATAGGGGATTTTGGCAACTGTTTTGCTTGGTACCCTGTTAAGGATATATACTGCGGTCTTCAAAGCTTCTCCCCAAAGTGACTTTGGCAAGGATGAATGGCTAATCATACTCCTTACCATATCCTTAAGAGTTCGACTTCGTCGCTCTACAACACCATTCATGCTGGGTTTGCTCGGCATGGTGTATTGCGATACTATTCCACACTCATTGAGAAAAATAGCGAAAGGTCCTAGACGTTGTTTTCCTGATCCATCATACTTTTCGTAGTATTCACCACCTCGGTCAGATCTGACAGCCTTTATTTTCTTTCTAAGTTGAAGTTCAACTTCAGCTTTGAAAGAATTGAAAACGTCCATGGATTGTGAATTCTTGTGTATCAAATATAGGTAACCGAATTTAGAGTAATCTTCTATGAGCGTAATGAAGTACTATTGTCCATTCCAAGAAGCCGTAGGGAATGGACCATAGATATCAATATGTATTAGTTCTAAGACATTTGTAGCTCTCTCGGTACCTAATTTTCTAATAATTGTTCATTTTCCCTTGATGCACTCAACACAAACTTGGAAGTTTGTTAAATCTAGTGGCTTAAGAATTCTATATCTTAGTATCTGAATACCTAATACAAAAGAAGCGTTCCAAAGATCTTTCATCTCAAATTTCTTCGTCAGAAATTTCTTGGTTTCGTCCAGTAAGCTTATATCGATACTAGCTAGCAGAATCTCATCAACATATAATACTAAGAAAATATATTTACTCCCACTGAACTTGTGATATACCCAGTTATGAACAACATTCGCCTTAAAATCATATGAGGTGATGACTTGATGGAACTTGTGATACCTTTGAAGGGAAGCCTATTTGAGACCATAGAGGATTTCTTCAACTTGCAGACCATAGACTTTGGATCTCCCGATCTAAAGTTTTCAGGCTGTACCATGCAAATCATCTTGATAATGTCTCCATTGAGAAACGCAGTTTTGACATCCATCTGATGTAGCTCAAGATCAAAATAAGCTACCAGCACCATTATTGTTCTAAAAGAGCTTTTCGAATATACCAGAGAGAAAATCTCTTTGTAGTCTATGCCAACTTGTTATAAATATAAATCATATCTAAAACCAAAACCAAATCTAGATGCAAACATTCTAGATTAACATAACCAAAAGACTAGGATCCACATCATGTCAGAATATTAGGATTCAAATATTCGGGTTATATACCTAGATCCATTATGAACGATTGTTTACAGTTGCAGAATTACTACGACAATCGATCACATACTGGTGAACACGAACGAATAAGTGTGATTTGTGATCTTCCTCAACCAAATGGCCTTATTTCCTCAATGGGATCGTCGCCTCTCTTCCAGATGGAGAGAAGGGAAATTATGTATAATTTGGTATATTAGAGACTATAACCAAAAATGTCTTTATATATCTCTTAATTAGAGTTTCCATAATCCCCTAATTATAACAATATTGGTATCTACTCAATTAGCCCATATTTATTAAATAGCTAATATAATTTAATTAAATATGTTGCCATTAAATAGAAAAATCGTTAGTTTTCCCAACCTAGTAAATATTGGTTTTCCTAAAAATCTCTCACTTGGCTACATATTATTCCTAACACAATTATATTACAAATTTCTCAAGCGTGCATCTGTATGCTATTTATCCTTAAACTTCTCTTTAAACAATCTGGTCAATCTTATATCTTAATAATGGAACCACCGCGACTTTTATCACAATATAGTCGTGATTAAACCACGATGATCACCATACTAATACACTTAATTGATAACCCAATAATAGCTAACCAAGATGGGGGTAAATTGGTTTTCAAAATTTTTTCTAAAATAAATTCAAGTCTTAAAACAATATACTAGTAAATATAACAATTCAACAAATATGCACAAATAACAAAGATAATTAAGCACAAGTAATTTAAACAATATAAATGCGGTAAGTAAAAAAAGAAGAGAACGCAAACAATATAATTATGGAGGTTCGATCCAAAGCAATGATCTATGTCCTCCGTTACCAAGCTCGCCGACACGAGTAAAGTTTTTTCACTATGTTGATTGACTTGATGGTGCAATCCAAGCTTTTACAATGCTTCCGGTGACTTAAAAAAAGGAGGACTGATCCTTATATAACGTTGAGCTTTACGGGATATCAACACGACCTACACTATTGAATTTTATGAGATCCTCAATAAGACACACACGATAACTTACAACAATGAGCATCGATCCTTATACAACGTTGAACTTTACGGGACCTCAACACGACCCACAAATGCAATCTTTTCTTCTTAATGAATAATAAAATCAAAGTTGAGTACAAGAAGAGAAGTAGGCTAACACTTTAATAGATAGCAATGAATGAAGTTCTAGATAATAAAAACTTTGATGAATATGATAATCAAAATTTAGATTCAATCAATCAAAGTGTTTCAATGAGAAGATGAAGAAATAAATACAATGTAGGTTCAAAAAAATTTTCAAGAAAAAATCTCTCTTTTAATGATTGTAATAAATTAAGTGGGAAGAGAGA